>CAJQZN010041670.1:9081-78863 GCA_907164685.1 Colias eurytheme
GCCAGAGTGGAGTCGCGAGAGCTTTTAGCTCGAAGGGTGGATGCGAAGCGTAAGTGGCGAGTGGGCACGTGATGCTGGACCCTCAGGGAGCGCGTGATCGTAGTTTAAAGTCCAGGGACGCCTCTCCACCCTTAGCTGCTCACAATATGTTGCCCCCTTGTCGCACTATTGCAGCGACTTATTTCGGGGGCCCATACAGTGAGAGGGCGAGTCACCACCTGCCAACATATTTTTACTTTCTTTTAGTAGAAAGGCAGGTGCCATAGTTTCCCATAGTCCTCAGTACCAGTCCATTTAGCATCCCAATCCATAGCCCAATCATTAAATTTCCATACCCTGCAATAGTCCTACATCGGCCGCGGACTGCCCAGGGCTGTATCTCTATAGTGCAGTCATGGGCAGGCTGCGGCTGGTGTCCCACAACACATTAAAATTCTCGAAAGGGCCTCTGCGTGTTGGATCCGTGTCCCCACGTAAGCCTTCCAAAGATCCGGGTACTGTCCTTCTGGTGGTACCCGAGTATTATGGAAATGAGAAACATAATAATAATAATAATAAGGGCGTAGGGATGTGACGACCCCATCGCCCACGGTTGGAATATCTATTGTCTACGTGACAATAGATATTCCACCCGTGCAGTCAGTCAACCCGTAGGACACCTTGTGGCGGGGTGTCGGGGAGTAGCGACCCCGCGGGAACCGAGTGCTCCCGGGGGAGGCCCCTGTCTTCATCTCCGGCTCGCCTTCACCGGCCGGTCGGAGTGAAGCCTGACGAGGACAGGACCCCCACCTCTGGCTTGCCTTAACCGGCCGGCCAGAGTGGAGTCGCGAGAGCTTTTAGCTCGAAGGGTGGATGCGAATCATAAGTGGCGAGTGGGCACGTGATGCTGGACCCTCAGGGAGCGCGTGATCGTAGTTAAAAGTCCAGGGACGCCTCTCCACCCTTAGCTGCTCACAATATGTTGCCCCCTTGTCGCACTTTTGCAGCGACTTATTTCGGGGGCCCATACAGTGAGAGGGCGAGTCACCACCTGCCAACAATTTTTTGCTATATCTTAGTAGAAAGGCAGGTGCCATAGTCTTCCATAGTCCTTAATTCCGGTCCATTAACATCCCATTCCATAGCCCAGTTTATTTTGTTTCCTTATCTTGCAATAGTCCTACATTGGCCGCGGACTGCCCAGGGCTGTATCTCTATAGTGCAGTCATGGGCAGGCTGCGGCTGGTGTCCCACAACACAGTAAAATTCTCGAAAGGGCCTCTGCGTGTTGGATCCGTGTCCCCACGTAAGCCTTCCAAAGATCCGGGTACCGTCCTTCTGGTGGTACCCGAGTATTATGGAACTGAGAAACATAATAATAATAATACCCCCCCCCCCCCCCATGGGATCACCTTGTCGTGGTGGGGGGGCTTACGGGTACTGGGAACAGGATATTGTGGTCTAAACATCTTTCCACCTAAAAATTATCACACCTACCTAAACCAACGATCCCAAACGTTGACGTTAAGTTAGACACACCCATTTTATGGAGAAAAATATGGATAGTACAAATAAAAGATATAATTTGCGGCCGCTGCCCGGGGGTCGTCGGGGCACATCTGGAGCCAACGCTGGATGTGACAGCATGCGAACCGTTGGCGACGGGGGACTGAGCAGGCGGGTTCCCCTCGAACAATGGACGACAGCCGACCGATCATCATCACCATCATCCATTGCATCATCTGAGCATTCACTTTTTTCCAATGCCCCATCACCATCCTCTACTCATACTCTCTTTCGTTCCTCTACTTCCTCCCCCTCTTCCGATTATTCCTTACATTCTACAAGGACAACAACTGTTGTGCAGGAGGCATTAGCCATCGACCCTGCACCCACTGTTGGCCAAATACGTGCGCGAAAAAAATGGACTGAAGATATGAACCGATTCATATGGCGCACATACCTTATAATAACTAAATGTGAGACTACACAAATGAATAACTACCTGGAATCTCTTCATCTACAATTTCATAGTAAATACCCAAACATGCAGGCCACCCGACAAAGAATAGGCGATCAAAAAAGAGCGATTTTACGAAATAAGCTACTGCCACAAGAAACACTAGATCAAATTTATAATGAAGTTACAAAACAAATACAAACTACACAGAACAGTAATTATAGAACACCCCACAACACAACTGAATCCACACAACAAACATCCATAAATTCCACACAAAATACAAGAATGAAGTGGACAGACGAAATGAATGAAGAAATTATCAGAAGCTACTTAACCGTTACTGAATTAGAATCCGATTTGACAGCCTACCGAAGTAAGTTGCATGCTATGTTTATAGAAAAACTACCACATTTGTCACACATCTCAGAACAAAGAATTGCAGATCAAAGACGAATTATATTTAGAAATAAGTTATTTGCACATAAAATCTCTGAACTTAGAAAAGAGGTTGAACAAAATTTATCGGAATCAAATACTAACCTATCATGCAACATACAACCGGCAATAACTAACAATACTAACTTTAGTTTAAATGAAGAAGTAATAGACACTTTAAACACACTTACACGCCAAGATTCAGGAATTCAATCACACGTCGATACATCTATCCCAAATATTTCACACGATAGTCACTTATATAGTAAAATTGAAACTGAATTTAATAATGCAATAGAACGCTTTAAGAATGTTAACCCAGAAACAAGACCATACATACCAAAGCAAAAGCCATCACGAAAACTCTCTCAAATTATAAGTCACCTTAACACAACGGTTATCCCGAAAACTTTAAATCATGAGTTAGATTTTTGTTCACTTCACACTATCATTTATTCGGCTGCTTATACCGCAGCCCTTTGTAATGGAACAAAGTTTTATAGTAATCAAAATAGAGATAATACCAGCAAAAACAGGAAACCCACTTGGCAAAGAAGAATCGAAAGCAAAATAAAAAAATATAGACTAGAAATAGGCAGATTAACACAATTCATAGCAGGAAATAGAAACAATAAAATCATTAAAACTGTTAACGAAATAAAATTAAAATACCGTTCACATTCCCAACACGAGGAGCCAAACACAGAACCGCAACATTTTCTTGACACTTTAAAGCAAAAGTTAAATGTAGCCTCATGTAGATTAAAAAGATACACCAATTGTACAAAACGTAAACAACAAAATTTTACCTTTGTAAATAATGAGAAGCTTTTCTATAGAACCCTTAGCGACAATCGTTCTGAAACTATTCAGACTTTTGACGCACCATCATCGCAAGAATTTCATAAATTTTGGGCCGAATTATGGGAGAATCCAGTAGAACATAACACTGGCGCCACATGGTTGGCAGGAACTACTGATGCAACTCACATCACGTCAATGGAGTTTGATGGCCTTCCCATAGACACTTTCCTTCAAGTTATCAATCACACTCACAACTGGAAAGCCCCTGGCACTGACAACATCCACAACTACTGGTACAAGAAACTCACATGCACACAACCATTTATTCACGCCCACATAAACAAATTTATACATTCACCAGACATTTTACCTGAATTTATTCTACATGGAGTAACATACATGATACCAAAAGGTGGAGACCCCCAAAACCCTGCAAATTATCGACCAATAACGTGTTTACAGACTATATATAAAATAATAACAGGATGTATTAGTCGCCTAATTTACCACCATCTTGATACTCATCACATACTCGCGGAACAACAAAAGGGTTGTAGAAAAAATAGACAGGGTTGTAAGGAACAGTTAACTATAGACGCAATCGTAATGAAACAGGCACATACCAAAAATAGAAACATTCACACTATGTACATTGATTACAAGAAGGCGTTTGATTCTATTCCTCACAGTTGGTTACTTCAAATTCTAGAACACTATAAAATTCATCCTATGCTTCAATCATTTCTAGGTACAGCCATGCTTCATTGGCAAACAAAGCTTAAATTACAATATCAAAATGTATCATTAACTACAGAATCGATTAAAATTCAAAGAGGTATCTTCCAGGGAGATGCCCTCAGTCCACTGTGGTTTTGCATTGCCCTTAATCCATTGTCAGAATTACTAAATAACACTAATTTAGGTTTTAAATTAAAACATAATGGTTCATACTTCACTCTTTCACATTTACTATATATGGACGATATCAAAATATACGCCACAAATAGCCAGGAACTTAAAAAACTTGCAGACATTACACAGACATTCTCTACAGATATTAAAATGCAGTTTGGGGTGGACAAGTGCAAAATACATTCATTTATTAAAGGAAAATCACAATATAATACATATTTACTTGATAGCGGTGAGCAAATTGAACCCATGGACGAATACAGTACATATAAATATTTAGGTTTCCATCAGTCAAGGCAAATTCATCAAAAACGGGCGAAATTAGATTTAATAAAAAAATTTAAAGTAAGACTTATAAACTCCTACGCGATACCAGTTCTTACCTACTCTTTTGGGATTATAAATTGGTCCCAAACAGATTTATTAAAATTACAACGTATAATCAACACACACATGACAGCACACAGAAAACACCATCCCAGGACATGCATACAACGCCTTACATTGCCACGCTGCGATGGAGGGCGTGGTTTAATTGACATTCAGAATTTGCACAATAATCTAATAGTAAAACTAAGAACATACTTTCAAATCATGTCAGAACATTCACAATTACATAAATACGTTACAGATATAGACACTAAACTAACCCCACTAAATTTAAGTAATAAAAACTTTCAGCCCAAATTATACAATAAACAACAGAAACTGAATTCGTGGTCACAGAAATCTCTACACGGGAGACATCATGCCGACCTTGGTCAACAACACGTGGATAGAGATGCATCGAACGAATGGCTGAAGCGTGGCGAACTGTTCCCGGAGACTGAAGCTTTCATGATCGCCATTCAGGATCAAGTCATAGATACCCGCAATTATCAAAAACATATCATCCGCATTCCTAACTTGCCAACTGATTTGTGCAGAAGATGTCATAGTAGCTCGGAAACTATCCAACATATCACCGGTGCTTGCAAATCCATAGTACAAACGGACTACAAACATAGACACGATCAGGTGGCAGCGATCATACATCAAAATCTGGCTCACAAACATTCCTTTGTTTCCAAAAAAATCGCCTACTACAAATATAAGCCTAACACAATCCTCGAAAATGACTCTATTAAAATTTACTGGGATAGAACAATCATTACAGATAAGACTATACATTTTAACAGGCCGGACATAACAATATTTGACAAAACTAAAAACACAGTATTACTAATTGATATAGCAGTATGTAACACACACAATCTTCTTAACACATACACTGAAAAAATGTCAAAATACATTGAGCTCGCTACTGAAATTAAACGACAATGGCAAGTACACACTGTTAACATCATCCCCATTGTAATATCTACAACCGGTGTCACCCCAAAGTCACTCATTTCAAATCTGAAAATACTCCAAATGCCGTTATCTACACTTTCACTTATACAAAAAGCAGTCATTCTTAACACCTGTCGTCTCACAAGAAAATTTCTTAACAATACACCCACATCTACTTAAGTATCATGTAAACCAATGCACTTGGCTCAGGCCCGTGTATTGGTTTTAATTTGACCCTCGAAAGAGGAGAAAAAATAAATATAAAGAGAAAAATAATAATAATACAAAAGATTTATTGCAACCAACAGAACATACACAATAATACACAATACAAAAAAGGGAAAACAAACATAAAATAACACAAAATAATAAGGAATTTACAGATTACAATAGTTATAAGTAGACAAATGTATTATGTGTGTTGCGCACTGGCTGCAATTAGGCCCTGGCTCAGCATAATGTTGTGGGAGCAAGCTCCACAACGCTGATAATTCTGCCAGATACCCAGATGAATAGTTTGCGCCTCCAATCAAGTATGTATATATAAGTATAATAAAAATAGAATAATTAAGAAATTAAAGCAATAATAAATGTGTAGTAATAATGATATACAAGCAGTATAGAAGAATATATATTTGGTCAATTAAAATCAATATTTATATGTGGGTATATATATGTATAATGTGTTAATTTATAAATTAGGATACGTGTAGTCAAAGCAAATAAAATTAAGATGATTGTAAATTAAGCAGTAGTGACTTGTAAGTGCGACGAAAGTTGGATTTGCATTTGAGTTTTTTTATTGGAGGTGGTATGTTATTCCAACATTTCGTCGCATTATATTTAAATGACCCACGAAAGGCGGTAGTCTTATGTTGGGGAATTGATAACTCTAGGGTCCCACTTCTTATTACACCTCTTTTAGTATCCTTACGCCACAATAGTTTTGTGTACAGATATTCAGGCTGCTTTGTATTGATCGTATCAAATAAAAGGCAAGCTAATAATAAATCTTGCCGACCTTTCATTTTTAAAAACTTTATGCTATTAAGAAAAGGGGTGACGTGAGACCTGGGTGGGATTGTCACACAAAATCTGGCACAGGAGTTTTGGACCCTCTGAATAAGACGGTGTGCTTTTGCCGTTAGACAAGGTCCATAAACAGGGAGAGCATAATTTAATTTAGAAAGTACGATGCTCTCGCACAATCGTATTCGTAGATCGACACTCAGAAAAGGCCGAATATTGTAAAGAACTTTGAGTCGATAAAAGCAATTACTAACTAAATTAGTGACATAATCTTCGAACCTTAACTGAGCGTCGAAATCGATGCCCAGGTTACGAGCAATTGTAACCCGCTCTATAGGGGTGGAGTTTACAAAAACAGTGGGATCTGCTTTAACCAAGTCAGCGACTTGCTTCTTAGACCCAACAACAAGATATTTAGACTTGGATGGATTAAGAACCAATGAGTTTTTATGAGACCAGTCTGATATGCGTTCCAAATCCTCATTCATTTTCCTGGTGCATTCTTCTATTCGATCTCTATCAATAGGTATGTAAAGTTGCAAATCATCGGCATATAAATGATATTGGGAGTTATTTATGCAAGAGGTGATATCTGCCGAGTACATGATAAATAAAAGAGGACCAAGAATAGAGCCCTGAGGAACTCCTCTATTGACAGGCACAAGCGAAGAAAGATCTCTGTTTCCGTCACCTTTAACCAGCATTACTCTTTGGTGACGTTGGCGAAGATAGCTATCAAACCAAGATGAAGCAATAGGATTGAAACCATAGAAATTAAGCTTTGAGAGAAGAAGAGAAATATTTATACAGTCAAAGGCCCTAGAAAAATCAAGCAGCGTTAGAATCGATGGCTGGCCATTGTCGCGTGCAGAGAGCAAGTTATCCACAACATCAATCAATGCAGTACAGGTACTACGAAGTTTTCTAAAACCTGACTGGTACTCCGGTAAAATATTATTTGATTCGCAGTACTTAGTGACTTGGTTGTAGACAACTCGCTCTAAGATCTTGGAGAGGTAAGGAAGAATACTGATTGGCCTAAGGTCCTTGAGGGCAGTGGGATTGTTGTTTTTTGGTATGGGCCGCACCAGGGCTGTCTTCCACTGCGATGGAAAAAGTGAAGAAGAGAGAGATGTATTAATAATTGCAGTAAAAGCATGAAGAGAATGTGGAAGTGTTAAAAGAAACATGTCCCTGGTTATTTCATCGACTCCTTCTGCATTACTTTTGATGTCCAGAATAAGTTTTCCGACATAGCTTTCACTAACGGGTTCGAATGTAAAAGTACTGTCACAATAACGATTTTTGTCAAAATAAGCAAGGTCGACAGGGTCAGCAGTACTTTGACCGGGAACATCCAGGAAATGTTTATTTATTGCGTCGGCGTCACACAAATATTGCGGGATCTCACCAGTGCATTTAAAATCAGGGATAATATTTCTTTTCAAATTTTTCCACAGAAGTTTAGCGTTATTCTTGTGTTGGTTTATGTTATGATCGAAGAAGGCTTTCTTTTCATAGAACAAGCTAGTGTTCACTAATCCTTTCAAATTTTTATAGTCCTGAAGATGAACGTCAAGGTTAGTTTTTCGATATTTATAATGTTGCTCATCTCTCAACTTCATCATGTACCTTACGTTACTAGTTAACCATGGATACGACACTTTTTTTATTAAAGACTTCTTTATAGGGGCAAATGAGTCAAATAAGTTTATAATCAAGTGATTGAATGCATCTACCATCTGATTCACATCGGATAAACGCGCAATTGTATCCCAGGGAAGAACAGAAACAGCTTTATTAAATTTATTAAGATCTATGTCTTTTAAGGGTCTAAATATTATGTGTTTGGGGGAACAGGTGTTTTTTCTTAATTTGAATTCTGTTGTGATAATTGCATGAGCACCAAGGTCTGGGATATGTTCAACTTTTATTTTAGCTACAGGAGCATTTGTACAAACAACATCAATAAGTGACTGACTATGATCGGTGAAGTGTGTAGGCTCATTGACATGATTTACCAATTGCAGAGATTGTAAGAATGCATTCAAGCGTGCGGTATTTGGGTCTCGTTTGTTAATGAGATTTATATTAAAATCACCAGTTAGCACCAGATAGTCGTAGTCACTGAATGCAGATATAGTGTCTGTTAAAGTGTCCAAAAAGACATCGACGCTAAGCCATGGCGGGCGGTATGCTGTGCCGACAATGACGCGACGAGAGTTTATCTTCATCCTCAGCCACATTTGTTCGACAGATGCAGGAGAAGAGGGAATGGTACAGTCTCGCGCTCTCATACCACGCCTTACGTAGAACCCTACACCTCCACCCCTACTGCGTACTTCGGGTGGGCGGGGTCGGTGACGGAGATTAAAGCCGGGCAATGAAGGAGCATGTGCTTCCTGCCCATCCCGAAGCCAGGTCTCATTGATCGCAAAGATATCTGGTTGTGAGCGATCAAATGCAGCACGGAACTCATCCTGTCGTGTACCCAGAGAACCCGCATTAAAAAATCCAATAATTAAACTAGTTGACTTGGCCATAACAATTAAATAATAAATAGTAAATACCTAATGCAATAATTTTAAAATCATACGTATCCCGGGTGCGATTATTTAATTGATAAGAATAAATGTATGGTAAACTATAATAAAAATTTAAGGTAATAAATAATGTTTTGTGAAAATACATACTTTTAGATACAACTGGAATAACAAAAATAATATTAAAGATAATGTTAGCATATGTTATAATCTCATATGGTAGTAGGTATGTTGTAATATATAAATAATAAAGTAATATTATTTGATTGTGTAAGATAAAATATATAGGATAAAATTTATTCAATAGCATTCCCAAAATTCTTAAAAGTTCACAATATGATATGATTTTATATTTTTTTATATGTTCAGTGCCCAAAATGGTACCTGAAGAATTATCAGCTGTATCGTGGAGTAGGAAGTAAATGAACAGAATAATAGATTTAACATAATATAATATAGCCATAACTGACCATGATACCAAGTTTCGCACAACCACAACGCAATCACAGTTATCTACCTTTTGTTTAATTAAAATAGCGACAAAAAGTAATATTAAATTAAGAATTAAAACAATTTTCACAATACTAAAATATAAGTTCATACAGTTTAAACGTAACACATTATTTAGAAAAAAGTTGAGTACAAAAAAAGGGTCTGACCACAATATAAAGTACATAATTTTAAGTATTGAAATTGAATACAAGATAGAAAATGAATAGTTCAATAACAGATTAATATCATATTCAAATATACGGCGCAATCCACTACAAATACATACAAAATATTCAAATATATAAAACTCAAGCTTATTAAATAATACAATATTATATCTAATTTTTGTTATCTAATTTCTTCGTGATAATTAGGCGAAACACATTTTGGAATACAAATTGGTTCACTTATATTCTATTTATATACTAAATAGGTAACAACTAATACAATATCAAATTGCATTGAGTAAATATAAATTAGATGTAATAACGAATGATAATATGGACATGACTAATTATATTTGATTATTATGCATAAAAGCTGCATCAATAATTTGTTATTTAAGGGCTTGGTCTAGTAGTGCAAACAAATGCATCCTGTCATCCTATATGTAAATAATACAAATGTACTAAGGGAAAGTTGCTCCACTTAATTTTTAAAAATTAAATCATTCGTATAATTTAATATTCGTAATAAGTACCAAAAATGACAATTTGAAACAATTTTCGTGAAAATTACACCGGGTGATTTTTTTTTATCAGTACACAAAATTTGCGAATACTTTCTATTGATATCTTTAACTTCATGTTTATATAACTGATCAACTTTTACAAAGAAATTTGGACGAAATATAAAAAGAATAAACTTTCCATACAAAATGCATAACTCTATACATTTTTTTCGACCTAAGTTTCTTAGTGAAAGTTGTTCAGTTTAACTAATAAAACGGATAAACAAATTTTGTATTTAATAAAAAAAATGTAATGTTTGTGTTAAAAAATTATAAAATAGAAAAATACGCAAATGAAAACAAAAGATATTTATTTCTGACTAGTTTCCGCCCGCGACTCCGTCCGCGCGGATGTCAGTCTTCGCGTCTTCTACAGATTTATTATATTATGTATAATATATAGATTTATATTGATAAACCTAATAAATCTTTTGCTAGCATTCTGATGCTTTATCGGTTGCACTGGATTTATCTCTTTTTTTTCAATCGCTTGAATGATATAGGATGGGTCCTTGATGGGCATCGAATGCTGAAGTCTCGAATCAATCAATTCTGACAGTAGGCAATTTATGTAAAATCCAATAATGGTCCATCATTTTATTTTGCCTAAACGTTACATACTTTTTTATATATTCTATTTTATATATTCTATTTTTAACGAATGATTCACTCCAGTCCAAACAGCAAATAAGCAGACTTCTGCTTCTGCAACGTTTAGTTGTCCCTGAATTTGGAAAAAATAGTAATGATTCTTATCTATGACAAAAGTGTTATTTTTTGCATTGTACTTCAAATATTAAATTTTTTTTAACCGCATCTTCCGCATTCATGTCTTTTGCCGGAATTAGAAACTTCTACTAGTCAACTTCTAAAAATTAACTTCTACTAGTCCCATTTTCCCTTTTTGATATGGGAGTGCATAAAGTAAATTTTTTAGATATTTCTCGTTATACTTTTAAAAAGTGATTATTGTCATTTTGCTCATTAGGTAAAGTAATTTCGATATCAGTTTTAAGTTTTTTGATACCTGTAATAATAACGTCATAATCGCCTGCACATACTTATCGATTACACCCTGTATACAATCCACCATCCACATTCATAATGTTTTCCTGTCCTCCTCTCCTTTACGCTGTTCACCGATACATTTTAAATGAGTAAATCTGCTACCACTGAAGGATGTTTCATTGTGATCAGCAAATTTTCACCACTGTTGTCGATTATTTGTTTTTCATTTTTAATCAGCAATTGGGAATCATCAGTTTTGTTTTTTGCAGATTGGTGATGTACCCTAACAATACGTCGAAAAGGGAAAGCATCAACGAATTATCGTTTTCGTCCTCTTTTTTTATTCTTCGCGTCTCTGTTACTTCTGTTTGTTTAGTTCTCAACCCCACTGAATTTTGATGATGTGATGATAATCCATTCGTTTTAATATTGGTACTTAGAGTTGGTAGACTAAACTAGAAATGGTGGACTAAATTTGTCAGCGCGTCTGTAAGATCGGAATATAAAACCAACATCCTGTATTTAAGTTACAAAATTAATAATCAAACAACATGCCGCTACGTTGAAAATGACTAGAAGAAAAAATTAAAACACCTCGGATCAATTTTGGAGTAAACAAATCATTTTCCCCGTATGGGGATTTCCCCGGATGAACTTGGGAAGTTCAAGTTCTCAATACAAGTTTATATTATACTAGCGGTCCGCCCCGGCTTCGCCCGTGGTACATATTTCGCAATAAAAGGTAGCCTATGTTCTTTCTCAGGGTCTAAAGATTATCTGTGCCAAATTTCATCAAAATCGGTCCAGTAGTTTATGCGTGAAAACCATACATACATACATACTTACATACATACAAACTTTTCCTCTTTATAATATTAGTATAGATTTCGTATTTCTCAAACGAAAAATAAACATTTTTGGAACTTCAAAAAAATTATATTATAAGAAAATTTATGAGCTTACTTTAGTTTTAAAGAAATATACATCCCTTTACTGACACCCCGTAAAATAAAGAAATTGTTGCCAATCACCTTTGCAATCTATTTGGTTTCATTAACTTTATGTTCGAAGATAATTTTTTTTCTAGTAGTTACACACGTATTTTTTTCGTTTATTTTCCATATCGAAATCAAATGTTTAAAAATACGAATATTTGCACAAAACTAAGATAAAAATAATCAATTAACAAAAATATTAAATTTAATGAAGTAGAGCAACTTTCACTTCGGTATGAAGGAAAATCGAGCGTAGAGCACACGTCAGAACGCTCCGGCCCAAGGAGCGCGACTAAAGAAATTCGCTAGGATTTTTCCTTATTATTTTAAATATTTTTTTAATATTTAAAGAATTATCAAAATTCAAAAAAAAAAATTTTTAAAGGATTAATAGTCATTGGTCTTCAACCAACTCGAATAAATTAATGGAAAAAATAACTTTTAGCAGTATTTATCAATCGATTTTGTAAGGCAAAAAATGGGAAATTTAATGAATTTATAACGCTCTAATTAAGAAAATCATAAGTTTTTCGGCAATTGTATTCAGCAGTTTTTAATAACGACTATATAAGGATAATAATGCGCTGATCAGATTGTGTAAATTGTAATCGGTTGCAACGTAGTGAGTGCACAAACTTAGCTCGAAATGATTTTGGGGGAAAGAGACTTATCTTGAAGGCCTGATTAAGGTAACATAAAGTAACTTTATAAATGTGAAAAAATTCACGCGCATTGCGTATATAACACTAATTGATAAACAAGAAAAAAAAATTCAGTTTATCATTTCATTAGCCGGGAAAAAATTGTCAAATAACTTGTTGAAAACGCAATTTTGCTAGACTGCAGCCTTAAGTATATGATAGTGCGTGTGATTATTTTAATTTTTACTATAAATTATGTTCGAAATTAATTTATACATTTTTTTTGAATAATGGATATAATAATTAACTTACTCATAGATAATAAAGCATTATTACACAAGTATACACATAATTACACTTAATTTCTACATCATCTACATTTCAGTGAATAACACATAAACGCTTCAACCAAAAGCTCTTTCAAGTTGCATTACAACAAATATTTGTTTGTTTTGCATATTTTTTTTTCCAAAGTAAAAGTAACTGTTATAAACGCCACGTTCACATAAATTCAACCCTATTACTATAAACATAGATTCCAAATTCGTGCACATCAACTGGTCGAAAATATAGTCATATGTACCTCCAGCAATCGTTACACCCAGTTAATTCGAGGCAGCATTGAATACATCAAGGTATTGGAGTGCTAAGCTGATGCGCTTACCGTGATTTCCAATCCCGATTGCGATTGACGCACCATTCACCGCAACTAAGTGTTAACTAACTTATGAAACACTAACATAATATATACAAGATTCGGTGGTGTGCTAACATAAAGTGTAAAACTGTATGGTACCGCGAATTACGGTTTCAAAAGCCAAGCGGTATCGACCACGTAGAAAGTAGTTCAATAGATTTGTCAATATTGGGATAAGATAGTAAGATTGTAAAAACACTAGCAAATATTTTACAAGTATAGAAAATCACATGTCAAGTCATCATGCCATTATCAACGTCCTTTATATCAACTACCTTTAATCATACACCTTTTTCCTACAACAACATATTTCAAGGCAGCCTTAAATCAGGTATTCCCAGCAAGATTTGCAATTTGCATCATATTCGAACTATGAATAATGGCTTTCAAAAATTCTGTAAGAATATCGATCCACTCCAGTCGACTATAGCAAATGCAGGAGCCATTGTGCTTCCATTACGGAGCCCCCAGGCGACAGACGAACGGATAAATATTCATGAGAATAATTCGACAGATTCCCTTAACGATAGCACGTCAAAAAGCGGACAGAGTCGCGCGGCTCGCTAACACCGCAACTCGATTAAACTTGCTATCTGATCGGCATGTTTTTAATAACTGGAGAAATCTATTTAGTCATTTTATTACGCTGTAGGTTTGTTAAATGTAAACAGAAGTTCTTTGACCTAACAGTTTTTCTTTTAAAGACGTTTTAGAATGCAATCTTTATAATGGATATTGATTGTTATAAAATAATAATTAATGATTTTAATAATACAGGATAAGACAGTAATAAATCAAGCTATATAATTTATATCTTTAGTATATAATTTCTGATGTTCGCAGCCGGATCATTTTAAACTAATCACTTCGTTTAGTAGCGCCTTTCAAAATTTATAACAATACATCTTAAATATATAGATATATTTAATTAAACTGAAGTAATTCACGGAAATGCCAGTTAAATTGCTCTTTTTAATATCATACATTCTAGTGATATCTGCTAACTAATTCATTATAAAATACTTTCAAATCGCAAAACAAACTTTAACCATCCGTTATACTCCTGACATAAAGGTGCGGTTTCAGACAGAGCTGCGGGCGGTCTCTAGCGATCAATGAAAACTATTAAAAGTGTTCTCTCAAAGTTTATATTGCACACTAAATGTTTTATTACCACACTGTGAAGCATTCAGTAAATTAACGATAACCACTAACCGTAATCGAGAATTGTTATAATACTTCATAAACGCCGCGGAGTGCGTTAAGTTTTTATTTGTGTTATACCATTTAGTATTATATGACTGGAAATTGTACACAACCGCAAGCATTAGCCTTTCAGCGAAAAGAAATTGTATCTTATATACTTACAGCTTTTACATGCATTACAAGTGAATGAGCCTTTGCTCCTTATCGAAATAATTTTTAAGGTTTTCTTCGTACAAATGTTCACCGACGATTTATTATGTAATGCTATATTATTAACATATAATTCTTCAAGATGGAAACATCTACATGCTCATAAAAAATTTATACAACATCCTACGTGGTTAAGAAAGAGTAAGTGGAAACATAGCAATTATAGAGACGAAATTTGTAGAGGCTAAATGTTAATTTCTCTTATTATTTATGACATTACTAAATGAGTAGCTCTATATTCATCGCCTACTTCATTTTAAGGTTAAACCCTTCTTGGCTAAACCTTTTATTAAAAGCAAATTCTCAATATTCAATCTGAAAAACGAAAGTAGAGTACAAATTAAATAGGTTTTATAACCTAAACATTATTAGGTATTATTAAGCTTTAGTAAAGCCTAATGATAACCACATGATAACTAAGTAAGTAACCAATAAGTTTATATATCCAAAAGCCTATAACTACAATTATTATGCGACAATATTTGGCACGTAATACTCTGCTCAAATAATGAGATAATATTATTGTATTAGGATTACGCATTAACGAAATTGGCTCAGCTATGTAGGGTATGTCGACAAACGAACATAATAAACTGAATAAGAAGTTCTAATATAGACTTATTAATATATTGATAACGTTAATGAATGGCAAGTCTGAAAAATATGCTAATAAAAATGCACAACGCGTTTCATCCTTCCCTTCATCTCTTTTAAATATTATTTCTTTCTAAGAAAAATTAATTTACTTAATATTTAATTTTAACAGAGTTTGATAAAACAGTAAAGATATATTATATTGAGATTTTATAATGAAAAGTACACGAGTATTTCTTCATTTAATATGAATGAATGAATGAATACTAAGTATTGTTACAATTACAAAGGAGTGATTTAATTTAGAAGCTACCTATTTTTTTAAACAAATTATTTATCGTATCGATGATATCAGAATCTAGTAGGACATACATACACCTAAATCCCAAATATTGCTCATCTAAAGTTCATGAAGTTCCCGAATAATTTCCACCACGAAAGTTCGTAGGAGCCATTGAAACAAAATGGGACAATGATTTTACGGTCCAATACCTTCGATATACCGCAGGCCTGGTCTATTACATATTATATTATATACGTTAGGTTTAAGGCTAAATGGCTAGGACAGATTGGCTGCCTGCCAGCCGCTGCGGTATGTGGTCCTTAAGGACTGTTATTATTATATTATAATGATTTCTGGGTACATAGCTTGACCATAGGCCAGCCATAGACTCAACCACATCGTCATAGGGCGCGGTTCTAATCTTTGGTATAATGGACCTTCGGTTTGCCTGTGTATAATATAGCCTTTATAAAATTACTGAGGCTTTGCAAAATCAGCTCCAGTTTGTATTGCTATTAAATAAATATAACTAGTTTTCTGGAAATACAAGCAAGTGGTAATATCTACATTCCATTATTTACCACTGAACACTAAGAATTTTTATAATATTCGATTCGAAATTTCTATTTCGATTCTATAGGTACACTTACTCCTTTCATAAATGAATATACGCATTACCTAGAATATCGTGTGAGAGATAACCGTAAGCTTTTACAGACGTGTTCAAATGATCCTACTATTTATCGTGAAATAGAGGTAATAACCCCAAATTAATTAAGCACAAAATCCAACGAGTACGCTGCAGTATATAGGTGCGGGTTGGGCGAACGTTAATCTTAATGCAAATTTGTGCCAACCGTCTCTAATGGCGCCCGTATTTACTGTTTACATGTCTTATTTCACTGCTAATCATTTGAATACTTATCTAGGGATTTGCTAAGAATATAAATGTACTTATGAGATCGTTACCTCGGCTTAAGATTATACTCTATGTGAAATTAGAGTTATTTATTTTTGGTTTTCTGCTTATTGTGAATTGGGATGAATTAATTAATGTTGTTAAGGCGTATTAATTATTCTTATAAAACTTACACTCATATTTACGTATATATTTTTATTATAAAGACGTTCAATATGCAATTTGTTTAATATGGTATAATTACTCTCAACTCTTTTACGGAATGAGAATGTGAATCATCTCATACAAACATTTACTTACTCAATTAATGTGTGACGATCGTTTATGCGCAAAGCATTGCATACCTCTCCCAATATGCAGCTAATATTCCAAGAGTACCTATCGGGAGTTTACGAAAACATTCCAAGTGTGAGGTGATTACCATGATGTCTAATAGCAGTAATACTTCCAGTGTGGGAAAGTGATGGCGCTAGAAGACTTATAGCGCTGTCGTTTTTCCAAACTCGAAAAAATACTGTTGAAGTGAAAGTTCTTTAGGCGCGTTGAGAGTAAAATTTCAAAGTTGCGTCATGGCAATACCGTCACGTCAAGGAGTAAGGCGACGATTTTGGTATCTTTGAATCTTGCCAAAGAAGTTTCACTTTTGACACGTGTGCTCGAACACGCTCTTTTTTTAAGACATCATGGTACGGCAGGGATAATGTGAATTTTTTAACAATTTCTGCGTTACTCAGCAACAGTCTCCTTCTGTCATGTTCGACGTTTTCGCTTCATTACCCCGGGGCACACAATGCGTGATTCCCGTGAGAGGAAATTATGGAATTTTCCCAACTTCCCCGCGAAATTTTATCTTTATAAATTTATAAGAATGGCATTTTAACAGGGATAAATATTTATCGTTTGGGTAATGCTTAAATGTATTCTGTCATCGTCTCAATAAATGCCGAATTTGAAGCTGGTTTTTTTATCGTACAAATATGATGTTTTTTTTCAACGTCGCTGTAATTTGTGTACCTATATACCCTGTAAATTAAACTCAAAGGTAGTAAGCAATTAGACATAATAATAGAATGCATTAATTCTTCTGTGTAGAAACCATGTAGAAACTAATTTTGACCAGTGATACAAAATTGAAACACAAATTGCCGTGAACTATGAGGATTCCAAAAGGCATTCCAAATATGTCTTATCTAATAACTTAAGCTTAAGTTTTTTGTTTAGTAGATAAATTTTGTAACTTTAATTACAAAATGTATGATAAAAAATATTTACAATATCGAAAAATGCACTCGTTTTTTGCGTAAAAATGGATTGATCTAGTTTATAGTTTACTATTCGTTTATAGTTTAGATTGATACGATTACAGAGATACCGTGGTTATATAACGCAATAACGTTCTCCACGTTTTGTTATGTTCATGTTATATCAAAATCAATTCATTCATAACTCATATGAATATACTAGCTGCGTTTCGCGGTTTCACCCGAGTGGCTCCGCTCCTGTTGGTCTTAATGGGCTATCTAACACCGAAAGAATTTTTCAAATCGGACTAGTAGTTCCTGAGGTTAACACGTTCAAACAAACAAACTCTTCAGCTTTATAATATTAGTATATATAGGCGATTCAGAGTCAGGAATGTTGACGGGTTTATGCAAAACTTAAGTAAAGACAAAAAATAATTATTTTAGGAACCAGCCTATAATATACCTATTTGTATATTTGATTGTAACAGCCGATGTTAGAATCAACGAAACAATACAGGCAATAGATTGAATAGCATTGTCTGTTTACGCTCAGAAGTATTCGATAAAAGTTTTCAAATCAAAAACTTTACCGAAGTGTTTTTCCATTTCGTAAGTGAATTTTATTGGAATAGCAAAACCATTGTTCGCTTTGTGAACGATTTTAAATAGTCATTTTTACAAGAACACAATTTCCTTTTATATGAATATTGAAGGTTACTTGTAAGTTTCAAATATGTCTACGAACTTATTTTATTATATTGTCTTGTGTATTTCTTTGAAGTTCGTTCAGTACTTAACATTTACAGCCTGAAAATCAGCGCTGCTTTTGTGCAGCATTTTGCTGAGGCTGTCTTAAAAAAAAAATTTACTTTGAAAATGATTTTATTGTAATACCAGTTATTCACGAAAAGATGAATTAATTGTATTTATTTTGTCTTCTAATTTTTATTATAATTTATAGCCAAGCTAATCATTTGTCGAACTTAATAAAAACAGAATTAATAGTATAAAAAGATACAATCCGTTCTAATCCGATTAAATATTTATCGTCTTAAATTATTCCATCAATTAATTTCCAACAATAAATTAATTTTGTCTACGTTTAAAATTTCCATGGCGTAAAATCGTCGTTAGAGCTGTTAATTAGATAGACAAACAGTTGAAATTATATCAATTTTCACTCGTCTCGGTTTAATTGCATCATACTGATATGAAACGATCTAAAAATCAAGGAAATGTAAGGTATTTGGTAACCTATTAAAAACTCGAATTTCTATTACCCGAATCTTAAAATCCCGAAAACGGTTGTTAGAACTTTTAAAAGACAGATGTTATGAATGACAACTTTTTAAAAATCCTTTTTTAATTTCCCAGATGAATCAATTTCCAGATGCACCAAAACCAGATTTTTAAAAAGTATTTTTTTGTTTCCCATATTCTCATAATCCAGATATAGTTATACCAGATTCTCAGAATACTTTTTTTTGTTTCCCATCGTACCATTTTCCAAATAAACTATTGCCAACTTTTCATAATCTTTTTATTTGGTTCCCATATAATCGTATAGCAGATAAACTATTGCCAGATTTTCATAATCTCTTTATTTGGTTCCCATACAATCGTGATTATACCTTTTACTATTGCCTGAAAATAAACATTACCAGTAAGTAAATTGTTTTACTTGCCCATTATAGAAAGGTTTAAGTGTCAAATTCGACTCAGTAGGTTAGGTTAGGTTTGAACTGTGACCTCCCATGCACGAGCCGAGCGAGCGAAGCGAACGTGCCGCGGCAGCGGCCGGCGAGTGCCAGAACCAACTCGCTATTGTTTCACTTGCCCATTACAGAAAGGTTTAAGTGTCAAATTCGACTCAGTAGGTTAGGTTAGGTTTGAACTGTGACCTCCCATGCACGAGCCGAGCGAGCGAAGCGAGCGTGCCGCGGCAGCGGCCGGCGAGTGCCAGAACCGACTCGCTATTGTTTCACTTGCCCATTACAGAAAGGTTAAAGTGTTAAAATCTATTCAGAAGGTTAGGTTAGGTTCGTGCTGCGACCCCCTGGAAGGATTTCGTTTTTCTGGATATCGTTTATTTGAATTTCAAAAATCTGGACATTGTTTGTCTGGATATCAATCAACTGTATTTCAAAAATTTGTGTTTTAAAAATCTGGCTTTCGTGCATATGGATTACGGTCATCTGGATTTTGTGCATTTAGATTTCGTATGTCTGGAACTCATTCGTCTGGATTGTAAAACGTCGTACAAATGAAGAAATGGGCAAATGAAATTCGGAGTTGCGATTATATGGCAAACAAAACTTCGAAATTTTAAAATTCGGGGTTATGAAAAAATGTCCAAACGTTTTCTGGATTATGATATTCGGAATATTAAAATTCGAGATTAAGATAGGTAACCAAGGTATTTTTAGTCAGCCGCGGTCGGGTTATTGAATTAGCTAGCGCATTGCAGTCTTTCTCGGACAGAGCTTGGCAGGTTTTGAACAAATTGTATATTGCTGTATTATTTAATCAAGAATGGCGAAGCTAACAAAACTTTGTATAATCTTTTAGGAATGATAAATTGTAAACGTTTTTAAACTCTATGTTTAACTCTATGTATGATTTTAAAAGATAGTACAACCTACATGTATCGTTTCTTGCATTTTGTGAAGATATAATATGTTTTTAAAAATAATAATCAAAGTTTATTCTAAATCTATTCTTATCGTTGCTTTATTTTGCCAAAGCTTGCTTCTGACCTATTTTTCTACGCACCTTGCATAGATATTGCATAATATGAATACAATTGAATTAAATTAGTTTATTGCATTCATTAGGTCCATAGACATAAAAAATAAACGAAATTTTTCTAAAGCCTTTTATTAAGCTGATCACGTCCAAAATTCGCCCTTAAAACGCCTAATGAAATAAGCAAATCAATCAATATAAGTGCTTCGTATTAAACTAAATTCGTTTTGAATGAACTTATACAATGCGTATTACGATAATCGCGATTCAAAAGCATCCCAGTGACCTTATAACCCCGCTATTTGAACCCGCAAGTGCGACAGATGTGAGAATTAAAAACACACCCCTAGTCATTTATTTACATCACGACATTTGACTATTAATACTGGACTTTAATCCGCTAATATACATTTTGAATACGTCACTATTCATTACATTCAAGCAATAATGCACCCAATTACTGAGCAGTTAGGTAACTTTTCCATTGTTATATTGTAAAGGCGTTGTTTTCATAACCCTTATCACGGTGTACTTAAGCTTATATTGAATGTACGAATTTTCCAACGTTTAACTAATTACGAAGCGAAGGCAATAACAGCAGTTAAGGCGTTACGGCCATATTTAAAAATTATTACTTTGTGAATTTATTTGTCTTCGTGAATAATGCGTATTATGTGCGTTTAATGGATGTGTTAATTACTGAATTGTATAAATAATGTAACGTTTTTAATAAAATTATATAATTTAAGTAAGTTTTATTTACGTATGTTTCTGTCCCATTAGATAGAACCTATAAGAGTTATTAACTTAGATGCATCTGTAAAATAGAGAAATAAACATTTAGGTTTACCGTTTATTAATGGTTAGCGAAAAGCTGCAGATAGTACGAACCTTGGCTAATTGCAAGCATTTATTCATGTCCGTTGTTTGCAGCTAAATTTGTCCTGCGTAGCCTCTGCGGTCACTGCAGTCGTTAGCTCTACGTACCGAAAACTTTATTTTAAAATATTTTATTGTACTAACAATTTAATGGCAATGTTGTGGAAGTTGTCATCTTCTCTTGAATTATCTCAGTGAACTCATTCAGCTTTATTATATTCCAAAATTGAATATATACTTTGAATAACTTTCAAATTTTTCTTTCTATTTTTGTAATGTTAAAATCACTTGCATTGCACAGTGTTAATGAACTTCTTATTTTATCGTAAAAATTAAAAATTCAAAGATTATAATTAATGCCATCGTTAAACCTTAACAATTCATAAAACGCATTAAGCATATTTAATTTTGTTTGTTACAGGTACGTCTGGCGGGCAGCTCTCCAATTGTTTGCAAAGGATTGAAACGAATTTTAAAGTTATAAAACATTAATAAAAGCTCGCAGAAAGAATAAAACAACACTCAACTTTTCCACAAAACCGGAATAAAGACTTCTTCGCTGAAAATAAACGTAATTAGACGTAGCATTTAAAATTTAAACGTAGAACCATAGAATATCCCATCTTCAAATCACAATTTAAGCATTTTTTTCTTTACTCTTTTCGAGTTGCCAGATCGTTTATATTTACTCTTTAGATAGGTACTTCTTAATTTTTCGTCGGCCAGTTTTTCTATCGTTAACGACGGTGAATTTGGAATTGCAAATGGCGCTAATTGCCCGATAGAAGTTTGCATTCGCACTTGAGACTGATTGTTGAAATATTTAACGATTCTAACAGCGGAATAATTTAACGTAGCTCCTTTGATGCTACTTGATTACTTTATTGATTTAAGCTAGCTACTTTTAGGCTTAATAATGGCATAATTTATTCATTACGAAGTCGTACAAAATTAGCAGGACGACGATAACGTTGCCAGATCGTAATAAAGTCGTAACATTTTAGTTAATCGTCCTTTAAATAAGTATTACCTTAAGAAGTATTATCTTATAAATAAAAACGAATATCAATAACTTGAGAATTATAATACGACTCAAATATTCTTAACATCACTTGAATTTGAAGTGGAATCCGTCGGTATTATTTCTAAAATTCAACTAAATTGGTATCCTCTTATTTCAAGAGAACCTTTTCTCACAATGAAGGGATTGAAATGTAAATGAGCTATAATACAAACTTTCAGCAATGACAAAAGACAGTTTGAATTTGATCGTTAAATTTTTCTTTGATATTTCAAAAATATCATTTAAAAAGTATATTGTATTGGTGAGAGAGTAAAATTTATTCTAAAATATAAGTAACAAAGTACGTCACGTTTGTAATACCGTACTTTGCAATCAGTTAAACCAATCAGCATCATAAAATCATTTATCACGAAACCCTTAGTTTATCAGCTTTCTTACAACTGTAGCCGGTAATCCTCCCTGATTTATATCGGTCTGATTGCTTTATATGCATTAAACTGATGGACTTATTTGCATTAGATATCCCGGATTTACAACCTATCACTAAAATGTTCCGGAAATACTACTGCGATAAAGCTAGGGAGAATCTGCACTACTAATTTTAATTGATGAAATAAATGAAAAGGGATTTTGTTGAAACGATTATACAACATTTCGCTGAAATAATAATCACAATTCGACTGCAACATTTCCTAAATGTCATTGATGAATTAATTAATTTAGTTTTTATGTTATAGTCTGTGGCCCAAAACTTTGTGACCGCACTATGGCACGAGTCATGCAACAATATCCGACAGATGGCGCGCCATAGTGTTGCCAACTTAATCAATTACTGTTGACCCTTGGCACATAACCAATCAATGGGACCGCTGGTGTTGACCTCCATTTCAACTAGAATAAATCATAAATATTCATTCTAGATATTATCTATTGCCAATAAATTAAAACATTTTTTTTTTTCAAAGTACAATTTCTAAAAGATTTTTCTGCATTTAGATGTTTATTATTGTAGTGTCGTTCTGGCAACTTAGAAGAATATTAGCACTGAACTGTAGTTAGTGAACACTGAACAGCTATTGTAACGTTCTCTTTGTTCAATGTTTAATATATTAAAATAGTAGAGCGAAATGAGCTGCTTGTAAAAACAGGGTTGGAAATAAAAGGAAAACTGAACCATCAAGAGTCGCATAATTAATGAAAAAATTCAATTGGAGATAACGAATCGCTTCACTTTTTGTAGCGTGAGCTGATTATTTCACATCTTTGTTCTATTAGCTTTTTTTCTCTATGTGTGTTAAAATTAGATAGAGCACTCCAAAGATAATGAGATTTAGAATTCCATATTTGAATTAACGTTTTAAACTTTTGTCAGTATTATTTTAAATGGTTAGTTGTTTGAAGTTTAGTACCTACACTAAATAAAGCTCGTAACGTTTCATAGTTAGTTGTTAAATGAATTTAGGTAAGATTTTTAAAGTAATAAGAAAATTAGTTGTAAAATAAATTTAGGTAAGTAAGGTACCATAGCATATTAAAATATGTACATTTTCGATGTTAAAAAAGATTTTTTGTCTATTGAAAAATAACGAAATATAAAGAGAATATTAGGTATATAAGACATCCGCGTACAACAAATAAAAAAAAATGTCTTAGCACAAGGTCCACTGCGAGTCTTTTTAAAAGTTTTAATGAATTTGTAACTAGCAAAAGTTTTTTGCGATTGTTAGAAATTCAGTTGTACTTTATTTCATTTCAGCTCGTAACTGCCGTAATTAAAGGAGTTAAAATATTGTTTATTAATAAAATAAAACTTTTTTATAGCATCAACACACGGTTAACTCTACTAAGTAGTTTATTTGGCGATTTAACAATAATTAAATAAAAACTACTTTTTACTGAATTATTTAATAAATAACAACACATTCCAATTCACTTCAACAACAACTAGGGTAACGGCACCAGTGGTCAGCCTCATAACAGCTTTTTGAAGTTTTGACGATTGCCATTTCTACAACAATCGTCGAATAAAAAAACGTACAACACGTATGGATTTATTGTTTATTGTAGTTTCGAATCAGCGTTTATCAAAAACAATAATTCTCTTAGTTTAATATATAATTAATTTTAAACAAAAAATGGCCCAGTGTCCCAGTGAACAGCCTCTAAAAACCAATAAACAGCCTTGTTGAACCCAGTGTTCAGCCTTTAGTAAGTATAACTAATTATGAGATCAAAATAAACAATGTTATATCAAAATCAACTATATTATTCACATTTTTATAGCAACGATTCACTTAGCACAAAAAAATGTATATCGCACATAATACATAATATATTATTTTAAACATACTATTACAATCTCTTTGTGTCTTCTTATTTTCTAGGAACTTCTTATTATTTATCATAAAAACAGCAATAATTCTTTTTAAAGAAATCAGCGCTATTAGTTTATAATATTATTGATGCATCTATAATCCACAATATATATAATTATAATCAACCACAGGAGGATCTCTTTCGGAGGATTTCTCTGGAGGATACTGTTGTCTTGGCGGCATTTTTAGCTAGAAAAAAAGGGAACAATAATAACTTTTGGATATGAATACACAGAATACCATTATTTCAGGTAAAACTTAACTAACATGAAGAACTTATAGATTTAAACACAAACATTCGCATTTATACTTAAAATATTATTTCAATAACATCGTGGCTGAATACTGGATCATTGAGACCACAGATTGAGACCCAGTGGTCAGCCGCTTGAAAAAAATATTTTGAAATGCGGCTGACCACTGGGTTTTCTAACAATTAGGAATAATCCCAGTAATCAGCCCCAGGGGCTGTCCATTGGATCTTTCATAAAAAATCAGTATCCAATGGTCAGCCCCTCAAATTTTTAAGTAAAAAAACAATATTTTTTATCAAATTTCATAAAATTAAATGCTCTAAGTAATCTATAAAGTTATTATCTATAAAACACAATCACATTTCATACTAAAATATGTTATTTCTCACCTTTCAAAAGAGCACCACGTGAAACAAAAAATATTGCAGACATGACACTTCTGCTCTTGTCGGCGGACAGCACCTGTAAGAACGTGTTTACTTCTCTCCCCTGACCCCCTGCTGCTCCTATCGCGTGATGCTTGAACCAATAACGAAACAGAGCTTCTATTTAAGTGCGCGAGATTTGGTTATTTTGATTACAGCGATATTTATGGCCAATAAACAACGCAATAGGCTGATCACTGGTGCCTGGCTGACCACTGGTGCC
Organism: Colias eurytheme; assembly: GCA_907164685.1. Taxonomy (NCBI): domain Eukaryota; kingdom Metazoa; phylum Arthropoda; class Insecta; order Lepidoptera; family Pieridae; genus Colias; species Colias eurytheme. Next base: position 35,023 of record CAJQZN010041670.1, read on the forward strand.
GTTACCCTACAAATATCATAATTATTATAATTATCAGATATCAACAAAATTCACAAAACAAACTACTAATCGCGAGCAATAAAAGTCATAGACCATAACTCGAATTAAAACGCTATCCCATATGATTGGCTCATCGATTGCTAACCTTTAATTAATCCAAAGTCAATAACATCGATTAATTCCAGAGTGGGTTGATTACCACCACCGCTTGGTCAGCGAAACCGTAATACGATTGGATCTAATCATACCCTCTCTTTACTTTGGTCACGGTAATCGTATACGTGGCTAATATAACTCATTTTTAGTATTTTGTATAAGTTTATCGTTCGAATATAAAATGTTACTACATTTTAAGACTTGCCAAAATTCAATGTTCATTAAAACAATTATGTACATATCTAAACTCTAATGTACGATGAAGAAATTGCGACAAAGCTCTAGCAATTTCTTCTTTATAATACGATGATATTATGTGATACGTTTGAAGTAAATCTTTGCATTCAACCTCATTCATAAAAAAGCATTTAAAATCTTCGGGTCAAAAGAGAATCTTATCAGTTTTCGCCGAACTTTTTAACAAAAAATATCTATTTCTTTTTAAAGCCACATCAAAGTAATGATCCAAAATTCTATGCCGTGAACAGGGAGCATACAAATTGGTTTATTTTTTTTTTAATTTTCAACGCTTATCAAATTCCTTTCAGCTACATATTCAAACACTTGCACTGTAAAAACAGCACAAACCCGTTCAAAGAGATTTTCCTAAAGCCTCTTCTATTTAATGTTATAGTTATTTTAATATGTTGTCCTTTTCGGTTTTATCAATTAGATTACCGGGCCAACGATGCTTCACTGTCACTTCTAATATAACAGATGCACGCCAGTTAACGTTGTAATTGAATGTTTTGGTATGAAATTTGATGTCATAAAAAAGCACTTGCACCATATTAACATGAAAAATGACTAGATTTCCGTGAAGGCAACGTGGAAAAACATTAATTTCGACACATCGCCAAACGGAACCCCTGGCAATATCTATCACCGTGTATTTGCATAGAGGGTGATCAATCTGGGATGAATTCTTATATCAAACCGTACAGCGAATATAAACGTCGATTCATTGGCTGACTTATTGGCCTATTTTTCGGGAGGCAGATATTATTTGGTTAAGCATTATCATAATTTCGGTGCCATTTTTATTGAAGTAATATTATCACAACTCAGCTTCAATATTGTTTTTTTTTTATATTATGTCATCATTTTTACGTTGTTTTGTTTGTGAGTTGATATTATGAAAGTATGAAAAAGAGCTGGTTTATATTGTGCTACTTAGCTATCTGTCAATGATAAAGCACATTTTGCAAAGTTTCCTCGTATTACGAATTTTTTCAACGAATGACAACACATTAAAAAGGTTCTATAGTCTAATTACATCATCTTTCAAGATTGAAGTATTTTCAATTAAGACGAAGATTAAAAAAATACACATACCAAATACAGAATTTTAATTTGTTTTCACTTTTTGTTGTAGGTATTTTTCACTTCTCATGTTATTAATAAATGAATAAAAATGACATTCTTCAGTTTCAGGTGAGTCTAACCTCTAGGCGAGGGACTCTAAGGTACTCCAGTATAAAACTATAGGAATGGTTGTTGTATTAATTAATTTATGAAGTTATTTTCAGTTATCAAATTGGCTGAAAAATTAATCATTGAGTGTAAGTAATAAGATTGGATTTCATTTGAGTTTATCAATTCCAAAGCCGTGACGTAGACTTGTGTTTGAAGTCACTTGTCGAATCAAAAGTTATTATAACAATAAAGACATCTCAAGGGAGATGTTGATGAATGAAATCCACTCATTCGAAGCCTAAATTACAGATTTTAATTAATCTCGAGCTTAGCTCAATTCTCCCAAAACAAAATGATTCATTGGAATTAAATTCACGTTTCGTTTCGTTTATTCCGTCCGTTAATTTGCTCTGTTTTATTATGATTTATGATTTAAACATTTTCAAAGGTCACGTCGCACTATCTCTTGTTGTTATTTGTTAAATTTTTGTTTATCGCCTTAAACGTTTCATATACTTACATGTTATCTATAATCTTCTTATTCTTATTGTCCGCTACCACACGAAAATTTACGTTGAAAAATTACAAATTAAATTATTTTGAAATATTTTCACGTTTTAGTTTCAGAATACATTTTAGAATGTGTATACTGTTATGAAATTTTCTGTAACAAGGAAAACTTCTATTATCATCGGTTGAGTATTATTACCTAAATTAAAAAAAAAACAATAACAAAAGCGTTGTATTTTTGAAATACGGAGCAATTTCGTAGTTTCGTGTGGTGGTGGCCCGAATGCTTTGTTCGTTGTGTCGTAAGCCCAGTCATTGCTTGCACTGTCCTCATTATTTGGCCTATTTCTTGTTTTTCTTTTACAAACGCATTGTACTCAATGTCCATGTAGCATAGAATTAGATCGATGTGTAAAGAGAAATAGTTGGTAAAATATGTGTTAGTTTTTTTTACAAATAATTTAATAGATATTACCTTGGATTTTGTGCAACAGTAAGTACAATAATTTAATTATTACAGGTCTATAATATATTTGTAACTTTGTATAAATACATATATGTATTTATATAATATTTATAACGAAAAAGGAAAACGAATATACTCACAAAATTTAAAAAATTGTATATCTGATAATTATTTTACAAAGCTTTCATTTTTACTCTGTAACTTTTTACATAATCTGTATCCATATAATCTTTTGACGGGCATGGCGCGAACGCAGATTTAATTACACGACACAGGCGCATTATGGAACTACTAAAAATTTCATAAGACCCTCTGCTCGCGAACCTCAAAATATTGATCGTACCTCTCTCTCATTCATGCCAATGTGACGAAGCCCATTTCGGCACACTTCCACACACCGCACACATGCAAACTTACTATTAAAAATCGTTTCGTGGGCGTCATCGAGAGAGGACATTAAACAATACGCATGCGCGATGACTTTGAAAGCGCGTAAAGCGCTTTATACCCCACGAACCATTAGACATGCACAATAGGGCAAGCGCTCCCAATGCTAAAATGAAACAAGTTGAGTTCCATTCAAAACCTGAACTTTATAAATGAGAAGTAGCCCATAATTGGCAAGTAATTTTGGTAGTAATTCAAATGTTTATTAATTCTGTTATCGACTGGGGTGTTTTGTTAATTTACGTGTAATTAGACGCCTAAATGAGCCTGATTGATAGAATTGCTTGAATTAAACTTAGTGGTAGGTAGAAAACATATTAGTTACATGAAATATATGGAATTCAATAATATTCTTGTAAGGTGAATATAGAGTAGGTAATCAGAGTTTATCATCTATTATTTATTTTTTATTTATTAATACTAGAATTAGTTTCGCACCAATTTCTTATGAATGTATGGTATAACACAAGTCAATAACTGCGTTAAAAACAACCGACTTCAAACTTGCACTTGCAACATTTACCAATACAGACAAAAATGCTCATAAAATAAAAACTACTGGGCCTATCCGAATAAAATTTTTATGGGACCAATTCGACACCATCCCGCATCGAACAAAAAAAGAATCACGTAAATCGGTTCAGAAACCAAGGAGTAATCGGTGTACATACATAAAAAAAAAAAAAAACATACCGGCCGAATTGATAACCTCCTCCTTTTTTTTGAAGTCGGTTAAAAACTATGTACCTACACTCACTCAGGTTCATACATATGCATTTTACAATATAAATAAACAGTTACACCAAACAAGGAGTTTTAACAAAATATCTCCACAATCCGTTGATTGTTAATTCGTTTGAGATATTCACGTCACGGCCCCGCCGCAATAAACAATTATTAATGCGTTGCTGTGCGCGCATACGAACTGTTCGAGTTTTAAAGAGTTCGTTAATTTCAAGTGGGGTCAGATGCGAAATGCGCAACGGGGGCAACAAAAAGGATGGGGCCCTATGTAACTCTACGTATAAACTTACGTAAGCGCTACGTCTAACGAATCCATAGCACTAGAATATATGACACGTTTAATTTAGTTGTAAATTATTGAATATGCTTTATAAAAGTAAAAGGCTAGAGACAAGCTCTCATGGTAGCTATAAGTAATACTTTGTAAAATTTTGCTCATACCTTTAAATAGCTTATTTCTTTCACAATAACTACATATTTCTTGTACAAATTAACAGTTTGCTGCGCCGCCCTATAGAACTTTATTAGAAAATTTAAATATTATCGAAGACGGAGCCTCTAATGGGGCCTCAATTACTAATGAAACCGTATCTGGTAGACGCTGTAAAGCCTACAATGTCAGACGAATTCGTTAAAATATTTCTTCGCATGCCTTTCTGCAATTAACTTTATTGGTTACTGAAATGTGATCCAAAAAGTTGTTACGTAGGTATAAACAGTAATTTTAAATTGATGATATTTTCCTTTGTGTGGAAATTCGAGATATATTTTAAATGAGAGTTCTTTGTGAATGAATTGTTAAATTAAAAAATTGAACAAAACCTATATGATATCAAAAAAAATCTGCTGCCAAATATCAAAATATCTATAAACTTCACACTTAAAAAAAGACGATAAAATTCAGATGACACACTAAACGTAAACATTCGTAAAAATACAACCGAAATAAATAATGTTCTAAACTTCCGCTTCCGAGGCCGCGCGAAAAAAAATCAAAATGTCAACGCACCATAACCATCCAACACTGTTAAATGATTGGCGCTAAAACTGCCATAAAGCTGTCCACCGAATCACCTGTAAGGGCCAATCGATACTTAAAGCTTAAATTGGTTAATAAAATATTTTTACCGTTCACACCGCTGTAAAAATGTCAATTGGTATTAGGGAAAGCAGTGTCCTATACCCAGTGAGCTTTAAGCATTCGTTTAATTAAAAAGCCCACGATTTAATTGGAAAAGTATTCATTTACGGACTCTTTTGTTCAGACCAGTCGTGATTTATATTTTTGTGGCGATGAGGTCGATCTGTGAATAATACTGCTTTTTTAGGACCTTTTAAATAATGCTAATTGTGTTTACGCGCACAAACATCGAATTGTGCTAAATTGTAATCAGTGTAAAGGAACACCTACGAGGTATATTTATTTATAATATAATATTTAGATAATGTAAATATTTTCGTAACATGATTTATTTTAATTTAAGCTTTACCTAAAATTGTTTTCTGCCTAGTAAATAATTTCATTTTATCAAAACGTATATACTTATTTGTGTTCGTTAGTCGGAACAGAGAGACTTAAATTCTATTTATAAACATGTTATAAACTCAGATAATAATATAATTAACATAATGAAAAATGTATTTCATTTGTTAATGCTATAAATCGTAATATGTAAATGACTAGGAATATAAACTGTGAAATATACTTATATCTCTATTTTTTTATAAAAATTACTAAAACCGAGCCAGACTTTTTGGCAACGAATTGTATCTAGGCTAATGGAGGTTAATTTACCGGCACATAAGAACTTACAAGAATTATAACATAGATTTGGGATCTGGGAACATCGTAATAAAAGGTCCAACAATGAGTATTTTAGTATTTTCTACAAATTACCGTAATATCAATTCATTTTAACTCTCGGTAAAAATGTGAACAAAATATAAGGATTGTATGAATTTTATCAAGTTTTAATAATATTGTTTTATTACACTACACTAAAAATAAACCAAGGAAATGTAATAATTTTCTTTATGTAAAATACAATACAATTAACGATATTCTTTTAATAGTTCTTGTAAACACTAAAAGGCTGCTTGAAGATTTCTTGATAACTAATTCTATCGCATGAACTCTTACAACTCCAAAGTGAAAAGGTTGCAAACTTATAGAATTTGAAATAAAGATAAATATGAGATTTCACAATTAGGAATAACAAAAACGATAGCTTTCCAGGACTATTTCTCCTGTAGATTGACATCACACACAACATTTAATACCATTGTGAACCGATCAGCGCCGCTGCGATAAATACGACCGCAGCGGCTGCCATATTTCTGAAGTTAGTTCCGTCGGCGACAAAATATCTGCAAGTCTAATGGCGAAAGTTGCATCGGATAAGAAGTCATGCATAACAAATGCAACCGAACTCGTCGCGGACGCATCACATTATCGCCGGCTGGATAATCTAAGCAAACTGGCTTTTAGATTAAACACGACGACAATACTATGAACATAGTAAACAATCTAAAATTCAGCGTGTATTTGAACACTTCAATGATGTTATTGCGTAATGTAGATAATGTTTATGTTCGTAAAAGCATTCGAATGCAACAAGGTATAAACAAAAGAATAAAGCTGAGTAAAATACAAAATTGCGTGAGCGCTTAATTAAATAAGGCTTTACTTTTAAAGTAAACAAACCTATAATAATACGTTCGATTGTATCACATATATAGTTCTCATTTAAAAGTAGGTCATTCCTTATAAAACAAATATGAATCACAATATATATCACAAAAAGTGTCAACGTTAAGTACACAGGTTGGCGCTATAGCTTTTATTTCCAACACGCGTGCGGCGCCGTAGTTAGAAACTAGGACCCTGAGGTGATTCCTGTCTGGACACACTACAGGATAATAGTGGGTGCATTGAACTTGTTTTTCAAGCGTTTTACCGAGGCACTGAAAGAGTTCATGCCGGTTGAAAAAATATTACACACTTTGAAATTTTATAGGGGAAATTTTAACGGAGCGCTACAGTGTTAGAGTATTCCGGCTTTTTGAAAATCTTTTTCGTGTCAATTTTGTACTACAAATACGAAATTGTTTACTTTTTTATTTATTCAATTTTCGTTGTAAGTTTGAGTCTTTTTTTGTTTAAATTACAGATTGAACGGTAATGCAATCGATTAATCCAGCTTTTATAAAACGCCGTTAGCAAATATTGTACTCTGTCCGTGCCCCAGGCACTTCGCCACTATGAGTAACAACCCTCCCTACAACCCTGCAAAGTGCAAGCATGTGAATTCACTACTCAGAAATAAATTTAAAAGCTCGGATATTCAAAGGTATTCGGTATATATTTCTCCCTGCTAATGCGTCTGTGGAGCGGCAAAATTGTAAACTTTTACACGTATTTATATGGTTTATTTTAAGTAGCTACTAATTGAAATTAGGAGTTTTTTTGAACCGTGACTGCGACACAATGCCTCGTTAAATAATTTCATACAATATTCATATATAAACTTTAAAGTCTCATGTCATATTTCACCACATAATTCGTTCAATTAGGGTTTAAAAGAAAATACACATTCCTAATATTAGATTTCAGGAGTATTACAACCTACATTGGTATAAGAAAAAAAATAGAAATTATTAGGTAACACGTTCATTATAAAATGGACACGTTAACGTAATTTCCTGAAAACTAAAATCACGTTAATTTAAGAATATTACATTTGAGAGAAACGTTAATACTATTGAGATATTTTTGTTTTGCTTCCATGAATATGGCGGATTTAAGGATTCGCACAAATCGATATGGACAGGTGACGTGAATATACCTCGTTGAGCTCGTAACAGAAAATTCCACTATGTATTTTTATCCAGTACTTTCAATAGTGGCTTGAATTAAAATTTTGTTAGTAAAAGCTCGATACAACTATATTTAACAAATTTTACAAGAATGAACAGTCCTATTAGTAGATATTAAAACACGCCGTACATAATTTTGTACAACACAGAGTATATTGTATAACCTAAAACCATCTTCATGAGTATCTGACACGGAAATACATTTTCGAATCAGACCAGCTGTTCCTGAGATTAGCGCGTTCAAACAAACAACCAAATTATGATCGCACAAACAAAAAAATGTAATAGATCAATATAATACCCTTAAGACATTCAAAATACAAAAAATAGACAATCATGTTTATAATCAGACGATTCCACAAACCACTTAATAAATCCTATATTAATATTTTCCCATACTAAGTCCATATACTTACGCTTATATGAGTGATCAATAGCAACGCAATGCAGTGTCTTAATTAACCGTGCAAGTCAATTTACACAATATCCTATTACTTGCTCTGGTAACACTTGTGTTGGCTTAACTCAATAATACACCTAATTAATATTGTTAATTTGAACGGAAATGTGTATTAAAATTGTAATGTTATGTTCAAAGGTGGTGATTTTTGACTTATAGTGAAGATGAATTTCTTGTGAAACTTGATTACGTGGATGGGATAATTAATCTTTGCTAATTTTTCACTCGATGATTGCTCAACCAATGTTGAGGCATAAAGATATCTTGATAGATTTGGACCATGTGGATAAATTATATTACACAAAGTAACATAGGCTATATACGAATTGTGAAAAAGTTTTTTTTATTATGATTAAGCATAAAAACAATATCAAAACACCGTAACACAATACACAAATATTTGGAGACGGAAACGTTAACATTGAGCGGGGAAGATTGATATCGCCGACGTTCTGTCACAAACCATCCACTAGTTATCACATTGTGTTCATTCATTAATATTCAACAAAACCTGGAACAAAAACCTCACTGTTATTCATATACTTTGAGAACAATAAATAAAACCATTACAATCTTAACATACGATTTCTTATTAAAGTAGCTCAGCAAAATAAATATAAAGGAAACCCCATTAAATAGAAATCACATGTTTTTGATCAAAAAAATAAACCCTTTACGTTACAAATGAAACATCAGAGCACACCCACTCATTCTTACACGTGCTCAGCTTTAATTAAAAACGCCGCCCCATTTCTTCGATACTCTATGATTCTTTGCTCCGTCTTCCTGAGGTATATCGATTCTATATAAAAAGGTAGACAACGAAGGCTAGACGGCCTACGTCGCCGATGGCAACCGGCGTAATCAACGAGCTTTGTACCACGAGATGGGAATTACAGATACGCAGCAAGTACTGCTCAAGGGTGTTAGTATGCGTTCCATATATTCATATTGCTAGCGCTAGCCAATAGCGCGTGTTACTAAGATGAAGCGATATTACTAGGATAACTTGTAAGAAAATAAAGTCACACACAGTTTAATTATGTTAACGCTATTAATTATTTAATTTAATGCCATATTATATAAAGGAAACAGTTATTCATATAACCATTATTATCTATGATATCTACAAACCTCGAACCTACGACATGTGAATACTAAGTAACCATAAAGTAATATTATAATAATAATATAAATTTCGGGAACGATCCTGGAAACGAGATTACAATACGATAATATCGCATGATTAACTATTTACTATATCGAATAAAAATATAGAAGGACATTTTTTAATATCAGACTTATGTAATAAAATATGTTATATTTAAACTAGAGGTCATACAATAAGCTATCGCCCGCTCTGAACGCACTATTTAAACAGATCTCATACCAAGACTTAATAAATCTTTATTAAAATTTCTATTATCTTGTACTTAACTAAATAAAGAATAACAAAAGTTTATATTTAAAATATTTTTATTATCCTATAAGTCGAACTAAATTCGTTCATTTGTGCTTGTAAAATCCTTTACATTTGCACATAATACGGTATTACGATCCACCAGCACATGTTAAAGCGGGTTTAGTTGAAAAATAAAATAGAATAATATGTAAAATGTAAACGGGGCACAAGCTTTCAGATGCTTGAATGCGGTTCATTCACACGCCTTTGACGTCATAGGAGGCAATGCCACTGCTTTTGTTCTTTCTGTTTTACATACAGAACAAATAGATATTAAATATGTAGGTACGAGTATTTGGAATTTAATTATACATGTAGTATGGGAAGGAGAATATTTACGAGGTTTCCTCAAATTAAATTACCGTCGAGGGTGTAAATGCACCATAAAATAAAAATAAACTGATATTTGGTACTTTATCTCAAAAGCAAATTAAATATATTGTACATATCCTCAGAAACACACTAAATATAGATTATATTTTATAATAAAGAACCTTTTAATTTTCCTATAGTCTCCAACGTAAAATTATTGAGAAGGAAAGATGATTCGCAAAATTTTCTTATTCAGAATGTTGGACGACATAGAAAACTAAATCGTTCGACTTACCACCTATTATCTCCATTCAAACTTAACGAATGGAAAACTTTTTGAACTATCCCTGTAATTAGAAAAAGCCGAGTAAACCTTTGTCTGCGTAAATCACAAACCTTTATTGAACAAATTTCAATCGAAAATGACAATTCGGTGAGCTTTAATGCTGAGAGTATGCTTGGTGTGAAGGAAATTGCGCAAAAACTTTTTATCAACATCATTTCGATTTTGTAAGTAATTGTTATAACTGATGGCGGTATATTTTTTTAACGTATTCTAAAAGTATAATTAAGTTTTTAAGTCAGTAAAAAAACTAAGCAAACGCACTCATACTAAAAAAACGCACCTACAGTGAAACAAATCTACTGGAGCACATGAAAAAAAATTAACGACGTTTATGTTGACGCGTAGAGTATGTATTCAAAATCTTAAAAAATCTACAATAAAGCTTCATCCTTATTATTATCCTTGTATAAATCAGTACAAATCACACTCTACCTCGTTCTTCCTTAAAAGATTAGCAACAACAAGCACAATCAATACAATATCACAGTTAAGTAGTTCAGAATCCCATGATACTGTACATTGACACTACTGGTATCGATAGTGAGGCGTGTTTACCAACGGGTGATAGATGGAACCGCATTAAAGACAATCCATCTTCGTTGTTGGAATGACACCAAACGTCAACTCGAAGAAAACACTGAGAACCATTGCTTGATATTTACGATTATATTGAAACTAATGCAGAGGGCTTAGACGTATCATTTATGCCCTATAAAGTTGGATGAAAGTATATTTTTACAGTTGATTAAATTAACATTTGAATATTAATAAAGAAAGAATGCATAGATATAATAATCTGAATATTATCTAATAAAAACCTTCCAAATAATCACTGATGTCGTAGATGCGAATTTAATTAAATTTAACCTTCACAAAAATAAGTTTTAACAAGACTTTTCGTGTCTTTAAATCCAACGTTAATTCGTACTAGGATAGATAACAACATTATAAGAGCGCTTAAAAGATCTTACCCACCCCACTCCTAGTGAAAACCCGATATTTTTATCTTTAAAATGAATAACTCGACTTCAGAACTTTTTTGTAGAAGCTGAAATTAATTTTTCTTCTTACAGTAATATAATAAAGTGTTCATAACGGTTTCACGGGAACCGAAATTAAGTTATTCCTTACAAGTTAGTGGTGATATTGTGAGCTATCGATAAAGTTAAATATTTCAAAACTTATTTCATTATCGGCACGAAGTGCGGCAAAATAGTCCAAGTTAATTTGAAACAATGTTACTTCATTATCAACTGATTTTATAGTGGAGACTTTTCGGCGTATTATAAAGGTTAATGTATTATCACAAAATATTTGAACAGGACAGTATCATGTTATTTTTACATGAAAATTGCCGCTATTTATAAGCTTTTTGATTTGGTTTTTACATTATGAAGCTTAATGGCTATATTTATACATGAATGTAGAACACAATAGAGTCTCATAAATGTGGATGCCAATTATATAATATATATTTATGTGATTGAACCCGTATACATAAAGATATAAAAGTGTATTGACTATATTTTGGGAAAAATTGCCTAAACTCAGTTAAGTATTTGTATCGAACATTACCAAATACTACATTGCATTCGTACTTCGCCTAGCAAAATTTCATAAAATCGAACTGGCTGATTTAATACATTATTGATATGAGATATAAAAAAAAGTCAACGTAGCATTTTCCACACAGGAAGTATGTTGGGCGGTCTCGAACAGCGGATTTATGGCGCCACTTCCCCTTCCGCCCCCCGCTAACCCCTCACATATCATGGATGGTTTTTTAGGTGAAAATGTTGCCATTTAATCGCTCTTTAGTATTACTAAAAATGAAATATCACATACATAAGCGTTGCAAGTATTTGAAGATAACAAAATGGGTGCTGCCAACGCATTCGTTTGATACGTATGTTTTCAAACGTAACGTGATTGTATTTTTATCTTTCAATATCAATGAATGAATAGAATGTCACAATGCTATTTTTATTTGGATACTAGCGGTTCGCCCGTGGTTCATGTTTACGTTTATCGCATATCATAAGAACCATCTTAATAAAAAAAGAATTAACGAAATCGGTTCAGCCGTTCTCGACTTATGCGCTTAGCAAAACATTTTGCGATTCATTTTTATTTTTCATAGTATACATTATAATTGTTTTCAATCCAAAATTACAAGTAAAATAAATAAAGCAAGATTTATTAACATATACACTAGCCTTTTGTCTATGCAGTTGTAAACAGTCTCTTGGCAAATACGAGCAGACCATGTATGTGCAAATGAGCTGCCCTGTAGTTGTCCCTGATTGGTTGATTGATCATATATGCTTGCAAGTCAATATTACGAACATTATGCCAATGTTAATAGGTAATTTATGATTGAATTGAATAATCCTTGTGATAATTCCGAAAATTAGGACTAATTTTAGTAAAAAAATTATACGAAATTTGTTAAAACTAAATGGCATCATTTAATTCTTCATGTAAGATTATTTAAAAATATCCAATGCACTCACAATGATTGAACAGATTGACAAAATATAATTATTTTCCACGAAGTCATACAAAAAATATATATGTGATAATGAATGCACCCAATTCATATTCAAATTCAATATTGTAATAAAATTTACATCTAAACAATATTTCTACTCTACTTAGCGTTGATAACGTTCAAACGAGGCATGAAACATTGCTACATTTCTGTGACATCTTCAGTAAACTTTGTCTACGCTTTGCAATAAAATTGCTCTTTAAAATTCCCTTTAAACGCATTTTCAAGTGAAAAGGCAGTCATAGAAAATTCAAGAGGTCTGAAATAAAGTGTTGGAGCGTTGAAACGTATCTAGATGTCAACATAGAGTCGATCGGTCTTGATCCGATGGTAATATTGTTTTGAAATTCCCTTTTATCAGATATCACCTTTTAAGTGCCTGTAGAAATACTCAATATAAAGACAGGACAACGAGACTGGATAACGAATCATACGTCTATTTACTAGAGACATGATGTAAAATGACAAAATATCAAACAGTGTATAAATTGTTTTAACATAAACATAAACAAAGAAGTCGTTCCGACTTGTACCCATTTCAAATGTTTTCACATACTCAAAGCAGACAGCTTTTAAATAGTAGAGTTATATTACTTTATATCAATATAAATTTAAAAGCAATTTTATAAAGAGTTTATTCAAACATCAACAATGTTACAAATGAAATAAGTTCACTTTACACGGTCTGCTGAACTGAAACATTTTCTATAATATATAACTTACAATGTGCAAAGTCGATGACTCGATAGATAACTATTGTTTGATTTCTCTTTGTCTAATACTTTGATTGAAAATGTTTTAATAAATGTTGGAACAATATCAAAGGATTGTGGACTCATATATTTGATCTCTTGCTTTAACATATTCCAAACTTAACTTGAATGGAAATAGATTATTTCACTTTTAAACATTGGTTAATTTTGCGTCAAAGCATTCAGGCTCACCTTTTTACCTTAGAAGAAATCATTCATGTACCCCCATTACATGGGCATTAAATAATAATAGATTAAGACGCCAGTTAATGACCAACTAGTTCACGAAGCTTGTTCCTATACACTAGCCGAATCTCCTATACTTCTTCTCTTCCTTATATACCTGAAACAGTATTGATTTTCCCAAAGCACAGCATACTTCATACATCATACATCATAGGCGTAGCGATTCTGTCGACACTCTGACCCAAATGAGCTGCCATTTGGCGCACCGCCCGTCATATCTTCCATCGCTGCATATCAGCCCCCAAGTTGCTGTTAAAATGATTTCCTATCATAATAAAAGCCAACTCCTTGGAATCTAGCGAATGTCGTATTTAGCGCAGTTTAGGCGTTGCCAAACGCGCTCATTTATTTTATACTAGCCGCTCCGCGCGGTTTCACCCCCGTGGCTCCTCTCCTGTTGGTCGTAGCGTGATGGTATATAGCCTATAGCCTTCCTCGATAAATGAGCTATCTAACACCGAAAGAATTTTTCAAATCGGACCAGTAATTCCCGAGATTAGCGCGTTCAAACAAACAAACAAACAAACAAACTCTTCAGCTTTATAATATTAGTATAGATTCTAACAGATATAATAGGTTTTTAGCCACAATATGGGAAGTAATCTCAGTTTTCTATCAACACTTTGAGTAAATAGTTAAATGAATAAATATTCATTTAATACTAATACGACGCGATAATTTCTTAAAATAGACTAAGTTACATATTATTAATATGCTGTTGTTACAAAAACGACGTTAAACATGATTATTTTACACAACAAATTACGTGAAATTAAAACTCCCAAGTATCATTACATATTTCCCCGCTTATGAAAGTAAATTTAACAAAAGATCCTAAATGCGGGTAGAACTCATTATACTCTCTCAACTTGCTGCGGATTAGATTTCACTCCGGGCTTACCTTTAAAATCAGCGTCAGGTTAATTGATTTGCTTATTTTAACAGTTCATTATAAATGTTTAAAATTCCTGCTTCTAATCATTAAATCAAACTGGGATGCGGCAAATGAAGACAAATATTTTATAAAACACATTTTCTAGCTCGGCTTTAACTAGTTGATACATTTTATCTTTACTTTTAACTGAAAATCGTTAAGTATATTTAGTGAGATACAAACAGAGAATTAATCAAACTAAGTATAGTTAGTATATGATAATAATTAATGACAAAAATGATACCTAATTCTTACAACTTTAATAACTAAATACTAAATAACATAAAGTGTAATCCATTAATTTATTTCTTAATCATCGTTAAATATAAACACTGGGAACGAAAGTGTTTAAATATCACAGACATTTATTCAACGAAAACTTATTTAATATAAACAGAAGTAAGGAAGTTATTGTTAATATTGGTATCCCTTGAGCTTCTAGCCGAAATCACAGTTAATTTCGAGAAATCTCAATTTTCCGAATGAATAGTTTAAACATCTGCTTCATAATTTTGTTATAATGAATACTATAATACTTGCTTTTCGTATAAACATGAATTTACATGAGTTACAAAGAATAATTTCTAATTATTATTACTTCATAATGAGAAACGAGAATAAATATAAACACTTTATTTAAACCACACATTTATTAGAATCTGATTCTGAATTGACGCAATCAAATCAAAAATCGTTTTTTTTTTCATTGAGATAATATTACTATACGGTATGGAGGAGACACCACGAACAAAATCTGTGCGCCATTTTTTTTGCTCTAACTAAGTTTTAAAAATTATTATCTAGTTAGGTTCTTACCGATGAAAGTTATTCCTTTGCACATTTCCGTATTATTTGTATTATTTGTGCAATATCGTAACACACACGAAGGCATATTTGATACGTTTCACTTTAAAACCATTAAAAAAAATCGCTCAACATACGTCATGTGGCGTATGTTGAGCGGAACATAAGTGATGTAGGCGGTGTCGTCTCCATATATGTATATCTCAATGTTTTTTTTTTTATATCTCTCTAATCGAAATGCTTATGGCGAACTAATTTTAACATTAAAAGACTATTAAACTTAACTGTAACGTTGATACAAACCCACTTCCTTCGTCTAGACCACTAAAACATTCAATGTTTCCAAGTATATCAGATCGATACGAGCTTTGATAAATTACTGGCCTTTGGACATTTGCCAATACGCTATTTATTAAGTAACATAACATATAACTTCTTATTTGAACTTTCTATTGGTATACTTAATGACGGCTAGCTTCTTGGCTTTAATGGATTACATTTTAGTTGAAGAACTATATATAGAATGTTTATTATGCGAAGTCTTTGATGCGAAATAAATCAATATAAAGTGTGGTAATTTTTTTACATTTTATAAATTTACCTTTAATCCATTCTTAAGTAAATTATACTGTAGCCATAGTAAATGATAAATGGACACACGGATTTTACGACATAATATATAGAAAGTATTCAAAATGAAAAAAAAATTGTGCTTGTACTAGTGTACACACGTAAGAAGTGAAACTTCTTTACTTACCTATGACCTTATTTTTCAAAAAATAATTTATCATATGCAACTTTACAGAAATACGTCGAATCACGCGTGGTAGGAATAATAAAAATATGGCGCGTAACGGAAAAATGTCAGGCGTAACGAAAAAATGTTACCAACACTAAATTTTTTTCCAACCCCGATAAAGAAGTTTCTCTTAAAAAAATGGTACCTAGATACATTTTATTAAACCCGTTGTTAATTACAATACTTAAAGGGTTAAGGATATTTCGCTTATAAATCGCAACAAAGCAGTCGGGATGCTATTATGCTTATACAGTGAAACCTGGTTTAGTGAGACATCAAGGGACCTGCAATGTCGTTTCACTTATAGAGGTATTCCACTTACCCAGTGTCTTAGATATACAGGTATAAATAAATATATGTCTCATTTACAGAGGGTTCCATTAATTTTTCAAATAAACATCTGTATGATAGTAAAGCGAAACTAAAACTGAAGGTTGGAATTACGTGTGGAATTTGTGGGTAGAATTAGAATGAGTAAACAAACAATGTTATCTCAGTTACAGAGGTTTATGCATATAAAATTTACTCGCTGTCTCAGTTATAGAGGTAACTATGACGATAAACCGAAAGAACAAATCCCAGATATAGAGGTTTACCTCGTCCCACTAACAGAGGTAATTAAGTGCCAAAGTGTTGGGACCTCAGCATGAGTTCCAGTTATGGAGGTTTCTCACTTATCCAGGTCCCACTTAACCAAGTTTCACTGTATAAACACTGCCGTGCAGCGATTTGCAATGTTTGTCTCTTTAACGAAATCCCAGCAGAGTAAACTTTCGACTGCAGGTCTCATTACAAACGCTTATTAAGCGCCTTTCCCGTAAGTCGGGAATGGTGATAAAAACGAGCTATTTATTATCATTACCTAGCGCATGCTAGCTAAAACCCATTGGTGTTTGCTTTTAAATTGGTTGTATCGACAGATTTCAATGTAATTGGTTACCATTAATAAACATCTGTAATATTACAACTTAAACATTTTAATATAAATATTGGTTTGTATCGATAGTTCGATGTTTTTAGTTACCATTATTACCTTCAATATAAACACAAGCCGATGAAGGCATAGTAAGCTCGTTTTTGAATTTACGTCTGCTAAATGCAATCAGGTTTTACTTTTATATTTTTAATAGCTATTTTTTTATTTTATTAAATCCCCGATAGTTTGACATTAGACCTTTTCTAGTTTCATTTGTCGTTTCTGGGTTTCTCTACAATAGTAAAGCAAAGCTTTCATATATAACTTGGTACAATATAATATCATTACGCCTACTTTTGGCAATATGCAGATTAGACCTCAAAACAATGACTTACCTTAAAATGCGTTAACCGATCACAACCAAACAACTACAGCTTAATATATCACGTAGCATTAACACGTTCTAAGTCTATATTCAGCAATATTTATTTAGGCAAATAAATCGCGTCAAGCGCGAAGCTGTTCGTATGCAGGAAATTAAAATCCGCGTCAGCTGCGAATAATGAGACCGACATTACTTACCTGCGAGATTTCTTGCTAAATTAACAACGATTTAGAAATGGGAATGAATTTTTCATGTTTCTACGTACGCGTGAGAATTTTATTTCAGCCGCGCTGAATTGATCAAAAAACTTAAGTAAAATCCATTTATTGAATATTTTTACGTGTGACACGCTTTGGTTGAGGATAAAAGAAACATAACATTGTGAAATTCATAATTTCCAAGAAGCTTTTAAAAAGGATACGTTCGATTAATCGATATATTTTTTTACTGTAATTCAATTTCACTTTTGATGTAGATATAATATATTAGCACATTATTAAATCGTACGTGGATTTAACTGAATCAAGTGTAAAGCCAAAGCCTATGCTTTAGGTCTATACCTAGCTTTATGTTACTGATAAAACACAAGTTTAATATTTTTCTAGAACATTCCACGATAAATATAGGCGCAACACCAAAACCTCGGTAAACGGCGTCACAGAAATATATAGCCGACATAAAGAAGATTATATAACGTTACATTAATTTTATAGCCCTAACATAATGTTATGGTCCCACGGCACATATTATGTGCCCACCGTTCGTTATAAAATATTACATGTTCATACATATCTAAATGCATAATTTCATTTGCAATATTACATAGAGCAATGATATTTGCAATTCGCTTTAAATCAACAGTGAAACACAATCACTTTTCATGTTTCAATATTATATTGTGATATTTTATAAACAAGCGTGAATGAAAATTCATATTACTGTATTTTACCAAGCAATTGAAATAAAATTGCCATAACAATCATCATATTATATATGGCATTTAAACTGCCACATCTAATTGGTGAATAAAATAATGAAAAGAAGAAAGTACATACTGTATATTATATATTATATTTCTGAAGCATCTACTCAATGCTCAATCCATGTCTTCACAGTGTCATTTCATTTTGGCAAGATAGGTATAACACCTTCATTTGACCTAGTTTGTGCTATGCTAAAGAAAACGCCCTATTTTTGACTGCACTAGGCCCACTCTTTACCATTATTACAAGGTAAGAAAATTCATTGAATTCACAATACAACATTTCCTTGAGTAGTTTATAATATCATTCAAAGTCACACATAAAATTGACAAAAGTGAATGAGTGTATAATAAAGTGAGTAATCTAGAGCTTTGAATCAAATTAAAAAATACTACGAATAAAACGCTATATATCTTATCTTAGTCATGGACAAAGACTGACCTATATTTGCTTCTAAAGAAGAGAGATCAGAAAGAACTCGAAGAACATTAAAAGTAGGCTTAAATCTTTGCCTGTAGGTGACTGCACATTTGTACGTTTTTATGAAATCTCAATAAGTACAAAAGACAAACTTGAATCGGCAGATTTAAACTTGCAAGACTCAATCTATTGAAGTGAAAAACTGTTTAAAGGAAAATGTGTTCTATAATGCTGTATCGCATAGTGCAAAGTGGCTTGGTGAATGGTGCCGAGGGGCGGGCGGAGGGCTACAAGAGAGTTGTCATTCGCAGAGACTTCAGGCGCAGACTGGAGTTACACAACTTGTCACCAAGCTTTATTTTGCTCTAGATATAAAATCGATCCATTTAATTCACAGTTAAAGTTACTTTTACTAGTAATTCGATCCTGTATACCGTACCTATTGGATCTGTTTCTTTGTGTTATATTTTATTCAATAGAACATGATACTCTATCATTTATGACTATGGAGGAATTATGAATGACGTAATTTTACACAATTGCTTGCGCATTTTCAATAATACATAGTAATTCACTATCTACAAATGTCTTGTTTTTGATTTTTTTTATTAGTAACATACTAAAGATATTCATTATTCATATCAACGAAGAAAAACACACCTGAAAAAAGCCACACTAAATAATAATTCCAAAGTATTTATTGCAAGACATAATCCGTAACATCATAATATGAAACCTTAACTAACTTCAGGCAAGGACCAACACAATTTCGTATTTATAATGTCTGTAACTTAGTACAGGCAACAAAACCTGGTCCCTGAATAGGCATCATTAGAAGGGAAATCAACGTTTAGCGTTGCTTTGTACATCGCCTTCTGCAGTTAGTAAGCTAGGCTTAACAGCTCACAGATTATAACCAGCTTGAAAAGTCTGATACCAGATCAGTTACGAACTACATGGATGTAAAGTCTAACAAAGAATATATAACTTACGCTTAATATATTAGTCCGTAGATCAATGTCAAGGCTGGTATTACATTAAAATTTTAATTATTAGCAGCTGTTGAGATTAATAAGGTCACACGAGCTCCTAGTTTTAGTAACCTTGCAAAATAATGACATTTTGTTATAGACATTAAATATAAAAGGTGTCATTATTGGGCACAGTGTGTGACCTAATTAGGCTTTACCTTTTAGTAGCTAAATATAAAATTGTGTTTACCTTTTCTAGAACTTTATACATGAAATAATTTATATAAGCTAAGTTTTTATGTCTATCTTCGTTTTACTTTTGAAACTACACCAATAAGCTGAAATATCTTAACTCTAACATCACATACAATCAATATTGTAAATAACAAGCAAATAATATACATCATAAATACGTTTACCCCGATATCTAAATCACCAATATCAAATATTGATTCTCAATTTGAATCTTATCATCACATTTTCCTTGTATCTCTGAAAACAGCATTCAATTGTCAACACAAGATCCATAAATAACCGCTAATAAAAAGAAACCGCAGTTTACACACAAGATTTCACTCTAATGGTATCAAATGTACGTCAAGCCATTTAGCAGAATCTATAATAGCATTGGAGAGCTCGAACAAAGGTTTTGTAGTGTGTAGGTAAGATTAATCGACGGTACTCGGCGGCCTGCGCCGGAAAAGCATCCATATCTGTCCAATAGCAACCATTTTGCGCTTCCGTTCAAAACTCAAACTCAAACTCAAACTCAAACATTCATTTATTCAATTAGACTACTATTTAGTAGCACTTTCGAATCGTCATTACATAAGTATTTTTAACATTTACCACCGATTCGGAAAGCAGTATCTATGGAGAAGAATCGGCAAGAAACTCCATAGTTGCTCTTTTAAATCATGTCAATATTACATAATATGTAACTTATATCTAACTACATAATAATATATCATAATATGCCAAAGAACTGTCCTGTGGTTTTTACGCGACAACCCTCCATGGGTCTTTATCGTCCATATATTCCTGAATATTGTAGTACGCTCTCTGAACTAGTACATTTTTTATATAAGTTTTAAATTTAGAACTACTAAACTCTTTAATATTGTGAGGAATTTTATTATATAAGCGTATACCTTGACCCATAAATGAATTTTTAACTTTAGCTAATCGGAAGAATGGCATTTCAATTCTATTCCTGTTCCTTGTGCCATAATCGTGTCTATCTCCTACTCTTGTGTGTATGTCGGAGCTTTTGTGTACATGCAAAATATTATTAAATATATACTGTGATGGTACAGTAAGGATACCAGTATTCTTAAAATGATCTCTTAGTGAGTCCCGAGCACGTAAATTATATATAGAGCGAATGGCTCTTTTCTGTAATATAAATATAGATTCTATATCTGCAGCCTTGCCCCACAGTAGAATTCCATAGGACATAATGCTATGAAAGTAGCTGAAATAAACCAATCTAGCTGTATCTTCATCGGTGAGATGCCTTATTTTTCGGACTGCATATGCAGCTGAACTGAGCTTACCTGCAGCGGTGTTGACATGGGCTCCCCACTGTAGTTTCTCGTCCAATGTTAACCCTAGAAATACAGTAGACTCAGTAGGATGCAATACCTCCCCGTTCAAGGTAATATCTCTGTTCAACCTTTTTACATTAGGAAGTAAAAATTCAACACAAGTGGTTTTTTTGGCATTTAATAATAAATTATTGGCAGTAAACCATTTAGATATGTGTAAAAGAGCACTGTTCACTTCGTCAACATTTGGGTTATGCCTATCCACATTAAAAATTAATGAGGTATCATCTGCAAACAGAACTATTTCACACCTATCCTGCAAATAAAAGGGAAGATCATTGATATATACCAAGAACAAGAAGGGACCTAAAATTGACCCCTGTGGAACACCAATGTTAATTGACGCACCGCTAGAACGTTCTCCATTAACAACTACAGTCTGTATCCTATCATGCAGGTATGACGCTATGAGGTTCTGGGCTTTTCCTTTAATTCCATAGTGATTAAGTTTACGTAACAAAGTACAATGTTCAACGCAGTCAAATGCCTTGGAGAGGTCACAAAAAATCCCCAGAGCATTTTTTGAGTTTTCCCATGCTTTATATATATGTGTTAGAAGTGCAACTCCAGCATCTGTGGTTGAGCGCCCCTTTGTGAAACCAAACTGTTTGGTGTGCAGTAAATTATTAGATGCAAAATGACTACTCAATTGGTTTAAAATTAACTTCTCGAATACCTTACTTAATGTTGGTAAAATAGAGATAGGTCTATAATTGTTACAGTCTTCTTGATCGCCCTTCTTAAATAGAGGTATAACTTTACTAAGCTTTAGTAAATTAGGAAATGTACCATAGTCACAACACTTATTAAATATGAAAGCTAAATTTTTCGCAATATTTTCTATTATATTATTAACTAGATTTACGGACATTCCCCAAAGATCACAAGTATTTTTTAGATTAAGCGTCTTAAAGGCAGTAACAATATCACTAGCAGTCGTAATTCAAATAATGTACTACACCCCGCAACATGGTCCCTCAAAAAGGTTTCTGCAAGTGCTGAAGACGAATTTAAACTATTAGTAATAGTAGCAGGGACACTACTGAAGAATTCTTCAAAAGCAAGAGCAACATCAGCACTTTTGTCAATAACCCTGTCATTATTTACAAGTTTTATGGTATTACTTGATTTGCTTTTACCCATTTCACCATTAATAATTGACCAAACTGTTTTAACTTTATTATCAGAGTCGCGTATTTTTTCTTTGATACATAATCGCTTTGCAGTAAAACAAACTTTTTTAAAAATTTTTGAGTAATTTCTAACATAACTAAGAAAAGATGGGTCTTTATTATATTGCTTCATACCATATAATTCATAAAGAATGTTCCTGCACCTATGTATACTAGCTGTCGCCCATTTACTAAATGGTAAATCCTTGGTAATATTTAAAGATTTAACTTTAAATATTTTTTCAAATTCATTATGTACTAAATTAAAAAGATTATTAAACATTTCACAAGGACTATTAGGAAAGGATTGATCATTTAGTACGGGCAGGTTTTTATTAATATTATTCCTAAACTTATTAATGCCTTTTTTAGTTATAGGCCTAACATTAATCCTTTTAAATGTAGGTATGCAATCCCATTCAAAAACTACTTTCTGGCCACAGTGATCCGAAGTCAATGTATTGAGAATATTTTTCTCTAAACAGATGCAGTCACAGTATATATTATCAATACAGGTTGCAGAAGTAGTTGTTATTCGTGTGGGTTCGTTAAAAAGTTTATATAGATTAAATGACTGAAATAAATTAACAATTCGTGTAGCCGTTTGTGTTTGTAAGAGTAAATCAATATTAAAATCACCACATACTATAACTTTTTTTTTACTCCTGCCTAGACGCTTTAATATTTCTTCCATGACTGTCTCAAACATATTATAGTCACTGGAAGGGGGTCTATAAACGCAAACAATAATATAACGCTCCAGCTCCACACAGGACAGTTCAATGGTCCGTTCTACAGAAAGACTAACAATGTCAGTTCGTTCTTTACATTTTACACTATCATGTACAAAAATAACAGAACCTCCGTGAATAGCCTGTGTCCTAAAGTATATACTTTTTAATTTGTAATTTTCAATATTTACTAACGACTGACATTGTTTATTATCATTCAGAAACAATTCTATTTCTAACAATTTGCTAGCCAAGCCTTGAATATTTTGATGCACAATGGAAAAAGACTGCTTAGCTGTTGTCTTATATACTAGTTTAAATCTAGCTTAGGGCTAGATTGTCTGTCTACACTTAATCTAGGTTGATGTATAAAATTACTACTACATAAAATTATAGTAAACTAGATTTCCGCCCGCGGCTTCGCCCGCGTTTTTAAAGGAAAACCCGCATAGTTCCCGTTCCCGTGGGATTTCCGGGATAAAACCTATCCTATGTGTTAATCCAAGTTACCCTCTATATGTGTGCTAAATTTCATTGTAATCGGTTCAGTAGTTTTTACGTGAAAGAGTAACAAACATCCATACATCCATACATCTATACATCCATACATCCATACATCCATACAAACTTTCGCCTTTATAATAGTATTAAGATTAAGATATGTATTTGCTCTAGAAAACGCAATGACAAAACTCAGCATTTTTATGGCGGTAGCCCAGCTCGCTTTTTGGAACCATTTGCCTTACTTTGGAAAATTTGATACGCAATTGTTCGCTATTATAGAATTATTTCTCTTAAAGTAATGCCGATATGTGCACTGAGTAGAACACACACAGTAAATTCATATGATATACCATGAATGCGATTAAATTGGTGAGACAAGATATAAAGTCCTATTCTGAAACGCAAAAATGCAACTAAATAAGATTTTCAACAATATAACCACTTAGGGTTGCGGCGATGCAGTGGTGCACGGGAAATTAAATCAGTGCCACCTTACTTACTTGCATAATCCGGCTACATTCGCATTTTACGGTTTAAGAAGCTCTTCTTTAAGTGCCTGTCAAAGCTTTTAGGTTTCCATTGCATATACGTTGCTGTTGCCAAAATTAGTTGGAAATCTGCAGAGAATTGAATTGATACTCTTAGGATTATTTCATGGAAACAATTCTTTTTTAAACTATTAAATATGAAAAAGCTTTCTGTAAGATATAGTTATAATATACCGTATTCGCAATTACTTGAGGGCATTTTGAAAGAAAAATAGACCCATAACAACAACTTACTTCACCTCATAATTAATGCTGTAATAAATTCATTTTTTATCAAGAAATAAAATATTACATAAAAATAAATGAAAAAGATGTTCATTTCATAGCAGAAGTACCGTTCTATCGATGATTGGTAAAAACTCGGCAGCACACAACAATAGAGCATCACAAAAGATCACTTGACATCGTATCACGTGGAGAGTATCAACTCGTTAGACCTTGTAAAATACAAGCTATTTATATTCAAGTGATCTGTTTTCATAATTCTATCAGAATTCCTTAGTCGATGCTCCTTTTTTGCGCTGCTTTCAATATATTTAAGGATTAATTTATGTTCAAAGGGCCCCGTTTATCGACATAGCCTACTTTCTCCCGACCCCTATCTATGAGTTAGAAAAGCTTAGACGTACGTTTTTTTCAATAATCTTTTTTTTTATGTACAACTATGTATGAATCAGTATAGCGTTGTTAATGACATTATATAGACTTTATAATTATTTGAAATTAATATTTAGATGCTAATTATTTTGATGAAATCAATTTCTGCTATTACGTTTCCCAAGCGTAGAAATATGAGTAAAATATGCCGTTTGCATATTCTGTGGCACCGTACCATTCACGAACTAATCCGAATTGAAAAGCAAAACAAATTTAAACCGCCCTAATAAACTTGTAAAAGTGATGCAGAACGTTAGTGTAAGCTTGAATACAAATAACGTATGATGTATCATATACGATTTTTTTTTTCAAAATGATCGTTATCCATATGTCACACAAAGACGTGCCTCATTGAAAGTAGAAAATTGGCCCAGTCACGTTCAGAATCTGTAAAGAGCATAACAATAGTAAAATTTCGGGGACGCAGCAAATTTTTCCTTGTATTGTGTAGGGTGATAAGATACGAGAGTCGTTGAACTGGAATGGGTGTGACCATTAGAGTTAACGAGCTAAGGTAACGGGGACAAAATCTCATGACAATGCCCATGCGATCTTACATGGCGTATGTGACGCCTCATGGTAACACGTGGAAATTATAATGGAGTGAATTCAACTGCTTTTGTGTTGCTTATCAAAATAAATGTTGTAACAATAAACACTGTTTGATATAAAATAGTGATAGATCGAGTTTAAAGTTACAATTTTGAGCGCAGAGAAATTTTGAATAATATTTACTATGAATTACTAGTTGACTATTACAAGTTTACTAAAAATATTATCACAAAATACACTAATAACACGAATGAATTTAAAAACAACAAGCAATTTAAACTGAGCAAATCCTAATTATATTTCAGCGCAAAACTGTTTATTTTATAAAAGTACACCTAAAAATGTACCAGGGAAAATGTTTCATAAATTTTAACAGTTGCTGAATAAACAAAGATATCATGGTGGTGTTTGTTTGAATGACACGCGTATTTTCCAATCGGAACATCACGAAAGAGAATAAATAAAACTATGAATTAAAACATTTCGAGGCTGGGGTTTTGGAAAACTCTCATGGCTTTAAATGTCGACCGGCGCGTTTCGGATCAATCAAAACGCAACTTTTCGATGGATCGAAACCGATCAATGCTGCATCTGAATTACTCACTCGGTATTATAGATTTTAATGTATTTTTATTTTTTGTATATAAAGTTTCATAACATATTTACGTTTCAGTAGAAATTATTAAATACTATGTTTTGTAGATTAAAGAAAACCTGTGCCTTCACGCTAATATATTTATTTATATTTCTAGGTAAAAAAAAATTATATCCCGAACCTTCTATTTTATTTAACCATTTCCATTCACACCCGAATTTAATAGAATAACATTTCTTAAAATTACACATCACAAAGTACTAAAATCACAAACGCCTTGCACAATAATTAGAAGGAACTATTTGTTTAAGCAAGCCCACGACTGCAACAGTCCTTGTAATGAAGATAGATGACTTCTTACCCTGCTTTTTGTTTAGCTACTAACAAGATTTTACAACTTTTAACTCATTGCTCTGTAGTGAGACAAATTGATTTTCAATTCTACAAGAATATACGAAACTTTTTTTATTGTTTTCACGATTGCCAATGTGCGTCTATTTACCTATTAGTATGTATTTTATATATTTCTTATTAATATTAGATAATTCGTTTAAAAATGCGTATTAGACCGCGTTAAAAAGAAAGAAACAATATAAATCCACAAAAGATTTCAGTATTCTTACAAAGCACAAAAAACTAACCAAACTGAAGCAAGTATAAATCATTGATCTAACTCTCAGAATGCATTTCATCTATATTACAAATCTTTAAAAACTCTATCATGAAACTTGAATCGCATAAAAAGTATGGATAAGATCCAAGTTCGACCATTTTCTTCTATGAAAGCCTGTTTTTTCCAGCCGTGACGATAAAAAAGGAAGTTATACTTGTTCAGTAATAGTTATTGTGGTTTGGAATCTGGTACTTTTGAATACAACGCGTTGTTCGGGCCCGTCGTTTGTTTTGACGATAATTCGCTTTGTAATGGGGTACTTATATACTTTATTTTAGAGCGAATAGCTGGATCATTATGTGACTTTATGTGACGTAAATAGGTTCTGCGGTAGGCACCTTCGGTCGATTTTACTGGAGAAATAAAAAAATATTAAGATCGTTTTTATCAACAATCATTTCTTAATAAAGGTACATTAGCAAAGACACAATGCTCTCTGCTACTTCTTTCACTGATATTTGCATGAACAGTAAACGCATAAGACGTATTGAATTAAGCACTCATCAAATCTTTTCGCATTCTTTTTATCAGATTATTGGTATGCAAGTAAAGTACAGGTTACAAAATCGGTTATAATATACGAACGTGGCATACACACTGGTTAAAAAGCAAAGCCAAAGTAATCACTTAATATAAAACAATTGGCCAAAAACGAAAAAGCTCTCCCAAGACCAGAATATACTTCATACTCAAACTCCCAAGTACTCTTCTATAATTTATATTCAGGTGCAACTTCTTAAAACTTTACCAACAGGTGATACTCTAAAGTATAAACTACGATATGCATCACACCAAGAAGGAGGTAATTTTTCAAGTTAAGTCTTGTGGAATTAACCTGTCGTAGCAGCTGCAGGGAAGTCTAGACTGATGCATGCTATAACGCAAATCAACTTAGCCTTTGTAGGTCACCTAGTAACTTAGAACTCCCAAAGGAAAGAGCTTGTTTCACACTCTTATATTAAATTCAGTGCACATTCATTCTCGTGAATTATTTAAGAGTTACTTTATGATATTACGTTTAGTATTCTACCCAGTATTAGATTGGCGTTCTTGTTAGTGGAATAAGGCTTTGTTTTGAAATAACTGAATACATATTTAAAGCGTGATTCACTCCAACTATTTCGATATATAATTTAATATGAATTTCGACAAATTTAATGTTGGTTATTAAAATATAACCAAACAATTACAATAACTCTTAACCACAATCCAACACGGAAATTACATATACGTAGATGAAATATGATATAATATGTATTGCCTAAAAATATAATCGGATTACTGTAGCGAAAATGAATCGATGCATCGATCGGTAATTAAATGGGCATAATTTGGTTCAAATTTACTCAATAGGTACCTCTACATAAAAACACACATATAAATCTATTGTATACGTTCCTAATAAACAATGTAACGTAGAGAGCAAACAATTTCAAATAACTACAGAGATAAAAAGCTTAACAACCGGCCATCTTATCAATCTGGACTGGATTGGAAGTTGTAAGCCGCGGACCGACTTGGAGTTTTTAACTTCGTTTGCTGACAGATTATACCGTACTATGAACATTTCGACTTATATTTGTTTTGTCGAAAAATAAATCAAGTTTTGTTCCTACATGTGGAGTTGATAAAACATGGACGACGTTATTATAAATAATATTTTTACGAAGTTTTAATTAAACAATTAGTTATTTTATACGAATATACTAATATACAAATTGGTGACTATAAATATCATTGTAAAGAATATCATCACTACATAGTATAAAACAAAGTCGCTTTCCCTGTCCCTATGTCCCTATGTCCCTATGTCCCTTTGTACGCTTAAATCTTTGAAACTACGCAACGGATTTTGATGCGGTTTTTTTTAATAGATAGAGTGATTCAAGAGGAAGGTTTATATGTATAATAAGATCCATTAAGTAGTGGAGAAGTACTGTTATTTTTGAGGTTTCTAATGTGATGTCGTAAAAAATTACATTTATTCCGCTTACATTGCAAACGCAGGCTGAACCCTACGAGTTTTATCAAAATAATGTACTAAGTATTATACACATTGAAAAGGTCTACAGAAAAGTCCGCGATGGTATATGTCTATCTCTTAAGGATAACCCACAATAACTTTTTTTTGTCATTTACTTTTTACGACAAATAATGGCTAATTTTCGAAGCGATTTTAACCAATACAGCATTAATCCTTAACCAATTAAATACCATGGATACATTGTTCATTTAATATAGATCTATATGGCCCTTTACACCATATGATTTAAGTGAATATTTTCGAAGATATTACAGATTTAAAAATTGCAGGACGTAGCGTTTGCGGCCGCCCGGCTATGTATTTTATACCCGTGCGATGCCGGAGGCCGGAGCGGGCCGCTATATTTTTATACCTATACAACGTTCACAATTTTTCTGTAGTGTATTTAGCATCAGCATTGCACCCGTGCGAAGCCGGGGCGGGTCGCTAGTAAAAATAATAATAAATAGAGCGTTAGCGTTAGATGTTTGCACCTAACTAACTGTTTTATATGACCACATGAATTCTGTTTCTACATTCACTTAGGTAATTGTATTAATTATTAACTAAAAATAATTTCAAGTATTATATCTCTATTAAATTAATTCTTAAAATATCATCATAATAGTATATTTTGTTAAAAGCATGCGATTGCAAAGCGTGAGATTTTCACGTGCATTCAAAAAGACAACCACCTAAATCCTTATTCACCCTAACTCCTTTGAAAAATAACAGTAAATTTAATATCGTAGGTATAAAAATAAGAAAGCCACAGCCTCTCACCGCCAGCTGTGCCGTGCTCCACTAATGAATTCACTCTAATTAGATTTTTTAATGTCCCCTCTGAGGTCGATTCTGTGTCGCTTCACTTTATTATGACGCATCGTATTATATTATTTATTGCCTTTTATCACTCCTACGCCCTTTATAACAATTGGTTTTTTTGTACAGACCCTCATTTGCAAACCTACATATTGGTTTATGTGGAATTATATGTATGTACATGGTAAAGGCAAAGCTTTAAGGCTCATTTGGGTATTGGCGTTTGATCTATAAATAGATTTAATTGTTTGATTATAAAAGGTTTTTTTATACGTTTGAATTATAATTTACAATGATTGATCCATACGTTAATAATAATCGTACATAAAACTTATTTATATGAACGAATATGCTCAAAAAGGAAATAAAGAGATATCAATGTTTATATAATAATGTAATTCCAGTATTAATTATTTCATTGCTATTTATTTTGTCCACCCAGGTGTAACAATCAAAAGATTGCGGCAGTAAACGAAACATTTAATTTCAGTTTCTTAGAAATAAACAAATCTAACAGCGGATAAATTAGGCGAATTGAATGAAAAACTAAATTGAAAATTTGGGCTAACTAAAGCAATTTATAATTATTGTACATTTAATATAACAAGTATTTTTTCATTATGTAATTTTTGGAGAATAAAATGAACGAGGGTGAAATTTTAATCTAAATACGCAGTATGCCATTAATTCGATCAAATTAAAAATGACACAAAATTTTGCTCTATAAGTACGTCTATTTGGATGGACACGGAAATATAAAGAGCTTATAAAACGTTAAAAATTTAAAAATTATGACCTACATAAATTAAAGCGTATTTTTAATTGCTTATAATCATAATTATACGAGTTATATTTTACGCCATTGGCAATTAAAATCATAACTTGGTCTCCCGCAACTTGGGGATGCAAATTAAAAACAGGAAAAAGCAATAACTCTAAATTCTGTTTATATTCTGCCTTTAAACATGAAAAATCGTAATTGCAAAATAATATAAAATACATGCTGACGTTTTGCCAGGTCACACTTAGGACTTTGTTGGGGTATAAAAATAGTAGGACCCATTCTCAGCCCTACCAAAAAAAATCGGTCAAGCCGTTTTCGAGACTTTTATATGGTAACAGCAGATGTGCCCCGCGGTTTTACCCGCATTACTCCGCTCCTATTGGTCTTAGCATGAAGATACTAATATTATAATATAGCCTATGGCATTCCTCGATAAGTGGGCTATTTAGTACTGAAATAATATTTAAATCGGTCTCGAAGTTAATGACGTTAGCGCGACCAACCAAACAAACTCTTCAGCTTATCAGAATAGATTATATAAGATATATTCGCATGACACCGTCGAAATATTATCGCAAAGGAATCCTCCGACATAATCTGTGATGCCATAGTAAGTTAGGGTGTTAGATAGTTTACTGATATCGCTGGAAGCCGCAGAACTATCCGATAGACGCCTTGACCCACTTCCTAGAAGTCTTATAGCTGACCCGACGGAATGTTATAGAAGACATTACAACCTTTGTTATAGCAAATCTATTGAATGTTGAACGCAATTATCATTTCTTGGAAGTTAATAGAGATATTGGAAGTTTCATATCCATATTTTCTCAATATTTAAGTACAAATTCAATTACCAAAACTATTATATAGTAAATTGAACGGCTTTATGGACAATGGCTCAACACTATTCATTCAATTAACTACAATGTATATAAAAGTTTATACAACAACCCATTTTTTTATTTATCACACATAACAATAATAAATTTCAATTTAAAACGGTACGTAATCAAATATGAAAAGTGCCAGGCCGAATCTCTCTAGAAAACACCACAGTTAAAAAATGTAGCCAATCATATTAATAACTAAGAATCGCGATTCTATTTAAAGGTCAGAATCAATGATAGCAAATATCTATTTACATCACGTAAATGTCTTCAATCTACGGAGAACACTTTGACGTCTCAAGTTCATTTCATACTTCGATATTGAGTTTTATGAATACTTTTACACGCACTATTGGTTCTCTTGTAAAGTACGAGATATTAAACTTGCTGAATTGACTGTAAAATCCGTCTGAAAATATATTATCGTAATTGTTTTTTGATCTTCTTTTTTATTTTACGACAATATTATATGATTATTTTTTGAGAGACCTAAATAACAGTTATAGAGTTATAGAGATATTAAGTTATTCTAATAGGCATTGAAATTTTTGTACACAGGCAGATTAAAAATTGAACGATTAAAAATTTTAAACATCATCATTCATTACAAAATATTTTCACTAGTAGGTATTGGCCTCATGGACAATAAAAAAAGAACATGTTAGTAATCTAATAAATTTAATAGTAATTTTATTACCAGATATTGTACGGTCTATTTCACTCCATAAATTCATACAATCTAAACCTATCCAACAATTATAATTCATCACATACGAACACTAATACAAAATTATCATTTATAAGTAGATTTAATTCGCAAATTCGGTCACCAACGAGGTTACACGATATGTAGCTAATTACATAATGCTGAATGATAGGTAATGTTCGCTTATTATGATAATTGGCACTGTCATAATTATTACATTTCGGCCATGTACATTTTGATGATGTTAAAATCTAGCACACCACTATTACCAACGATAGACAATGGAAAATATAATATAGGTACCGTTTGTATAATATGCTTTGGCTTATTTCAAAATTAATTAAATCGATATAAAGGTTAAAAAAGAAAGCGATTTTCTGGTCTATCTCTCTCGATTCTGTAAGAAACATTTAAATAAGAGACATTTTTAAATTCAAAATGTATAATATTTATTATTTCATCTACAACAAAAAAGACGTTTAGTCACATATTCTACAACAGTCACAATTTTAACAAGGCACCTCACATTCAAAACTCCATAGGCCACATTAAATAAATAAATAAATATTATAAATAATACATAACATAACACGTCATGTTAAGGGAAATACTAAATAGATTTCAGTACACCTATAAAGCAATA
Source organism: Colias eurytheme (assembly GCA_907164685.1). Classification (NCBI taxonomy): domain Eukaryota; kingdom Metazoa; phylum Arthropoda; class Insecta; order Lepidoptera; family Pieridae; genus Colias; species Colias eurytheme. The sequence goes on from CAJQZN010041670.1 coordinate 67,883, forward strand.
GATCCTAGATATAGTCATAAAAGTAAGCCTTTACATGACGCTCAAAAGTAGTTAAGATACAAATTGCTACTGACTCCGTAATGGAAATGTAAATTTTTCCTCGCCTCTAGAATAACGTAACAGTATATTAATGAGATAAAATCGAAAACTTTTACGTGGCTTTTAACATAATTGGTATCATATACCTGAGTTAAACCGCAACTAGTAGAAGTAGTTTTACAATTAAAACTTTATAATTGATCCACGCAATTATACAGCTTTGTGTATGTGTGAAGATAAAAATGTTAAGTTCAGAAGATATAAAATGAATACTTTATTTTACGTGTAAACGAACGCTAAGAAAATGATTAGTAAAAAAACTATTGGTGCGGTTAAGGTCTAAGGATTGTGTGAATTTCGACTCTTTTCACGGTTAAACCTGTATCAAAAAATAAAGCCCACGAATCTTTGATAAATTAAACCTAGACTTGTATCTCTTTTAGTTTAATATAAATGATCAGTATGTATATTACGTAATTATATATAAAGTGGATTACTATTATATTTATTTATTTATTTATTAAGCCAAAACATTTTAATTAAGAAACTTACGTAATATCTTATGGCATTACTATTTTTTTGTATTATATTTTATTTCATGATATCTATGTATGATATATTTATTAAAACATGTACCTATTAATTTCCAACAAAACATTTACTTGTGTTTTTATAATAAATTATTTTAGTTTGTAATACATTGCCACTTTTGTTACAGGGATCGACGACACGCACAAATTCCTCGGCAATGAAACACACACAGATTACTTCAGACTGTTACTACGGGACGGAAATTATCTTCTGGTTGGTGGGAGGTAAGTTAACAATAAGTTCAAAGTAGAAATTTTACCAACCTGTTAATGTATGGCAAATTATGTCTAAACTACATATATTAAAAGTCCAATTTCCATTCAACAAAAGCCTTGTATTACGCCTTTATAATTCTACCTAATCGAAGTCGGTCTAGTCGCTAACTCGCTACTAAAAGATCTAATTATTAATTAATAATGTAAGACCTCCGTCTTCATAGTCATTGAGTATGAACGTAATTACTACGATTTTGCTAATTCTACGCTTAACTGTAGCTAAATATTCCCTTACAGAATATTACGGTTTGTTGAACGCTAATTAAAACTAAACTTACATTAGAACAAGTAATCGTTACAACAAATAGGTCTTAAGTAATTACACTTTCACAAGAAAACGTAGAAGTTAAGAAACTTGTAATAAATTTAAGAAGATATTATGTTCACACTCTTGGCAAAGTGATACTTCGTTTACGTCTACACTAATATTATAAAGAGGAAAACTTTGTTTGTTTGTTTGTTTGATTGTAATGAATAGGCTCATAAACTACTGGACCGATTTTAAAAATTCTTTCACCATTCGAAAGCTACATTATCCACGAGTAACATAGGCTAGGTTTTATCCCAGAAATCCCACGGGAACGGGAACTATGCGGGTTTTTCTTTGAAAACGCGGGCGAAGCCGCAGGCGGAAAGCTAGTTTATAATAAAATCTAGGTTCAGTCAGTAAATTATAATGAATTCAATTAACACGCACCAATGTGTCAATAAATTGACGTATGTTATCGTCTTTATTCATGAACCCATAATTAAAGGTTTCAATTTTCGATTTTCCTCACGGAAAATAACGGAGTCTCCAAAAATGAGCAACAAATTAAAACACTCTCGATTACGAAAAGATACGATGGAATAATTTCATTTCGAGAATGAACAATAAAAAGGGAAAATATTTATAAGTGTCTGAAACAATCTACTTTGTACACTTTATTTTGATGTTGAAAAAAATAAATCTCATTCGATTCCTCCTTTGTTTCTTCATATCGGGAATGTTTATGTAAGTATATTCTGTAACAAAGAGATAATAAAATGAGTTTCGTGATTTAAATGGCTCAAAATAAATAATGAATATTTAATAGTAGGACTGTCTTACAATCTACTCAGAACTTGGTGTAATCCCTTCTCGACATTTAGAATGACGTAAGAGAAATTATTATCATATTCCTGAAACAGTAGTCTTAACGTTTTATTAACAGTAAATTTTTAATAAATATAAACTTAATGAGGTACATAGATGAGCTTTAAGTTTTATTAACATATCTTATAACTACTCCTTAAATAGTATAAGAGATTTTATACGTTCACTTTACAGCGAGCGTGGTCACGGGGAGACTCTCAGTCTCTCTCCGTGACCACGCTCGCTGTAAAGTGTTCGAAACGTCGGGAAAATAATAGAATGAATAAATCGCGTTTAAAATCCGTTAAAAAGTCTTTAATTTCTAAATGTATAACCACTCAAGTGCGGGAGCCATTTTGCAAAAATCGGGTCTTGTGCGGAACCGGCTCCCGGTGCCGCCGCAGTTGGGGTTTTTGGCGGTCCAATATTTTTTTAAAGTCGATTATCTCAGATTCCTTTATCTAGCACATTTGCAAGAATATATGTATATTCATAGATAATAAAATAGTCTATGCCTTGTCAAAACATGGTAACATTTAAATAAATAAAAACAACTTGTAAGTCAAAGCAAATGTACCCTTGTAATTTTTGTTACATTTTGTCTGCTAATAAAAAATTAAAACAGCTGTTCAGTGAGATTTTAATATTTATTGATCCTTTGTTACACTCTTCTTACGAGAAAATAAAAACATCATACCCTCCCATACATTTTTTTTACACATTCCTTGTTTATTTTTTTGTACAAAAAACTACCTACTCAATGTGTCATGTAAAGTGGGCCACTTAAATCATGTGGTTATGTTGTTATCTTGATTTATAGCTAGCCTGTTCTTTCCTTAACATGTCATATAAGTTAGAAAGAGGAAGGTTATTAGACCGTTTTATAAAGCGAACGCAAAACCCACGACTGTTGATCGACCGGGAGCCGGTCGCAACGCACAAGCCCCTGAATGTGGATCGACCGGCTCCCGGTCGTTCAGCACTTGAGTGGATAATACTCGCGTAAAATCAAACATCAGAAAATACTAGATTTTATACGATCAGAATACACCTCCTTTCTAGTTAGATACTATTTGGAATATGTGTAAACTACAGAGTCCGTCGAGTGCTAAGCCAAAACTGGACTTCACTCCACCTTTCTAGTTGAAATGCGATCACTTCAAGAATTCAAGACTTCCAATCCGTAAACTTAGTGCCCAATTTCTTTAGCAATTCCTTATATATTCTAAAATGTATCTTAAAAGATACCTAAAGGTTCTTTTAATATTTTATGGAGTGTAGATATTACTTGTTTTATTTATTGGGAGTATTTTTTGTTTACTTGTTGTTCTTTCTATACATCCTTAGGTAAGTTGCAAATCAATATATCCTTTAAAAAATTGTCCAAAGACATTCAAAACCGAACTGTTAACCGCAATGTTTAACGTAGTTTATTTGGATTTAAATCGAAGTTTCGTAGACACCTTTGCTCAAAGATGCCAAGTTATACATTCAAATGAAATACTTAGCTATTTGTTTTTCCAACTCCACTTGAATTCGTAAAGTTAGGGTACCCTTAACCGCAGTCTGAAGTAAGAACGTGCTGTATCTAGAGCTAAACCAATGCACCCACTCCATCCCGCTCCGACACTCGGACTAACAAATATGGCTCTCTCTTTTGCATTTATAAAGATTTTTGGTTCGTGTTCGGATGGAGGCGAGACTTAAAAGCACCCCTCGCCCGGCCTACACTTTATAACGTGTTGGGGCGGTTTTTATCGATACTTTTAATGACAAAATAAACTACATTGACGATGCTTGAGCACCCTAATATGGAACTGAAGTTAAACACAAATAAAGTTTATTTGATTTTTATATGCGACTTTTTATTTTGTTGGCTAAGGGGATAAACATACATAGGATTAAGATCACTACTTTAATCTTTTATATGTTTTTGCAAATGACGAGTTATATAAATTTTACAAAGGCAATTATTACAGCTAAAAAGTTCACACTTTTTATGTTACAATCCAACTTTCGTCTGTATGCATATGTATATCTTTGGTTTATTTTATTTCAAATGACTGTCTTTATAAATACCTTGCCTACTGCTCTGAATTTTTACACGCTTACATCATCGACATAATACGGGCCATCACTAGAGCACAAAACACGACACATCTGCTCAGCCCGCGCTACGGCCGTCCTGTTTTGTTTGTAACGTTACAAATATATTTCTTTGTTCATAAATGATGCTCAAAATGCATTCCAAATTCAAACAACGCTGTTTATTTTGTTTGTTTACAGCTTAAAGTCTTGCTAATTGCAGTCTACTACGGTACTGTAAATAATGACTCCATAAACTTAAATATTGAAATATGCCTCGTAACAAAGCAGTGGCAGACTGGTATTTTCTCATTGTAACATTACGAGTACTTACGCTACGTAATTTATTAAAACAATACTATTTTTTTGTTTTGTTGCAAAATACTTTATGCGTATTTTTTGCATGTCGAATTACTTTGAAATACGTTTTTGGTCTGAATATTTTAAGACAAAAAATGGTTTTGAAGCAGCAATTATGTTTTATAACTATTATTTAGCGAAAATTATAAAAAATAGATTTAGGTTAATTTCTTTATAATAATGATTGTTGATGATGATTCATGAACATGATTGATAGACACAAGCTTCAACACATGGATTTACTTGACCTATGTAAAATTGTAGACAATACACTATTCTATTGTGATTAAATGAAATTTGATTCATTCAATCACAATAGAATATTGATTTGATTGAACAATCATCATCCTGACTTTCGATATTTATATTTGATATATATACTAATTAAATAAATTAAAAAAATCTAAAAATAAAAACATCGGCTTGGTGTTACAAACTGAAGCTGAAACAAGTGCTTTATTCGTGTAAAATTTTAAAAAGAACGAAAGAAAATTGTCTGTAAGGCGCGGGTCAAACACAAGCGGCGCGGGCGCGGGCGTGCCATAAGCGCACCTCTTGAATCTGTTTTGCACCACGTCCTTCTTATACATTTTGTATGAAAGAATTTTGGAAAGGCGACGAGGCGGCACGCCACGGTTGCGCCGCGGGCGTACCGCAGGCGCGCTTCCCCCATCGCATCCAAATAGAGGTCAATTCACGGTCATACACAATCAAAAACAAATCGGGTGGTAGGAGACGGTAGCCTGTCAGTCAAAAATGTGTTCTCTCTGTGTGGAATTATATAGAGCTGCTATTACATACCCTTCTTCGTTTTGTTTTTAAAGGTGAATTGAATTAATCGATGAAATGATTTACACAGGTGATGGCAGTAGGGAAAGTGAAAATGAAGAAGAGCATAATGAAAGTTCCCATGTATTTACAATGTCAGAAATAAAGATAATCCTGATTTTGATTGTGTTTTTTATTTATTTGTAATTGTAATAATATTGTGGAATGATCAGTACTGTAAATACTTTTGAACTGAGATTTTAATGATAAGATTTATATGGTTTAAATGTAAACCTGTGTTTGAAAACCATATTTTATCTATACTAATATTATAAAGAGGAAAGGTTTGTATGTATGTATGTATGTATGTATGTATGTATGGTTTTCACGCATAAACTAGGTACTGGACCGATTTTGATGAAATTTGGCACAGATAATCTTTAGACCCTGAGAAAGAACATAGGCTACCTTTTATTGCGAAATATGTACCACGGGCGAAGCCGGGGCGGACCGCTAGTACAATATAAATTTTGTGTTATTTTAAGGTGATTGCAACGATCTGTTCCCAGCCAATATCCCGCTAGATGGCGCTGAATTCTACATTTCTAGTTTATTTGAGTTTTTGCGTAATTGGAATAGTCATCAAACCTAGGAATAGTCATGGCGGTTACTGAATATTATATTTTATTGAAATATGTTATATCATTGCCTTAAAATCCACCCAATTCGGTAAAATTATGCGTTTTAACATCTGTCATTGCATACAGGGTCGTTTACACACACAGACGTATACAAAAATGATAAAGATTTAACTCTAGATGGCGTGAATGTAAAGCGCGTCACACACGGTGAAGATACTACCTATAATATTTTATCTAATCTAGTAATATTTTATATTACAGTATCTTAAGGTATCCGGTATCAGCGTTCTGACCATCATTTTTCTTTTTTCGCTGTAGAACCGCCATCCTGTTACAAATGACCCACAAAGGAGAATGACCACGGGTGGTATCGGTAAAATTTTAGTTGTGCCACGTATTCGTTATGTTGTTAATTCCTATTTGTATTTATAATGATCATATGTATCAATATTAAGTCTTAATTAAACCGGATAAATTGAAATAATAGTAAAAGTAAAAGTTTTTCTTTTGAAACATGTATTCAGAACTTTCGCATTAGTAGGAAGTAGGATTGTTATAAAAATAAAAGTTATATTTGTTGGCGTAAACTATTTTATTGTAATTTTGGGAAATAAATAATGTCAAAATTGATTACCTACAATAAAACGCAGTTTTATTTTATTACCTACATTACACTATTGTTTTTTTTTTATCAAAACATGTATTTGAAGTAGCAAATATGATATTATGCTGATCCAAGCATTTTCACTCAAAACTAATATCACTAATGATTTGTAAAAGTAAATTATTTCAAAATACATTTCATAACCAACAAGTAAGAATAATTATTCATACAACAACAAATCAAAAACACTATTTACTATGGAAAAAAAACCAGGAAGGTGAAAAACATATTTACGATTGCGATGCACTCGACTTTTAGTAAAATAATAGGTAAAAATATTATTATGGTTTTGATCACAGACATATCTGTGGTTTTGATTTTAGCTACTAGTATCAGAAAGCTGCGTGTTCAATGCACGTCGGGGTCCCACAACTGTGGAGGAAGGAAGGTAGAATACCTCCATCGAATAAGTGAAGTTTCTCGACATACTCGATTTGCCGGCCGGCCTCAATGAAGATTGTCCGAAAGTTGTATATGTGCTCTGTAACGAAAAAATTTCGCTAGCGCGATTCAGAGTGAGGTGTCGTACAATATACCTAATGAAGTTTTTCATCTTTTTATTTTACTGCAAATACAAAATAAAAATTAAACAATGGTAATGTAAATTCTAAACAAACTACTACCAAAATACAATTAGAACAAAAATCATTTGACTTGTTTATTTCACCCAGAGGCCAGAGGCGGCTCGTGACAAAATTATATAGGTGTTCACTTGAAATAAAACAACGAAAATACAATAGCGTTCGGGATGATTTATTACAAAAAAATGAGCACCACATTTTATAAATGTCTATAACACTAAAAATTACAAAGTACAGGCTATTTCAAAACGAATTCAATGACTAGGTATCAATAATTAGTAAATCACCGAATTTGCATTCGCGAGCGTAGGTATCCATAGTGTTTGTCACTGACGGTCACTGACCTCTATAACTTATAGTTATAGAGGTCAGTGGTGTTTGTTGTGTAAACATGTATGTATTTGAGTAGTTAGTAGCATATTATATTCTGAATTTCTGATCCATGCCTATTCACTCAAAACTAATAACACTAATGATTTGTAACAGTAAATTATTTCAATAGGTAGGTATTTGAACATTTCCCAACAAGACGTAAGAATAATTATTCGTAGGTATACAAGATACAATAACAAATCTAATACACTATTTATTATTTTATTATTTACTAGCGGTCCGCCCCGGCTTCGCCCGTGGTACATGTTTACGTTTTCTCTCCATAAGAAGTAATAGCTAGAGAGCTAGCGCAAAGCTACCTGTATGTATTTGACCAGACCTGGATTTTTGTGTGTTGATTCCCCTATACCTACTATACATGAGATGAGGAGTCACTAAGCCCAGAGTGGTGGACGGGGCGCGCGCTTAGGTAAGACAGGTGGAAATTTTTGGCGAACTTTGAAACCATTTGACCACGTCTGCCATTTTGATATTTGAAAATAGATTATTATTACTATCGGAAAATAACAATGGCAGACCATTATCACGCGGATAACATTCTGGCAGACACTTATGAAAGTGCTGAAAAAAATACAATTTTGAAAGTATTTGACCAGATCTGCCATTCATATATTTTATTTATTAGGGTCTTAAAAACTTATTTTCGAAACGGCAGACATTTTCATTGCGTACAGACTTCAGCAGACAACAAAACTTTACAGACTTCAGCAGTCAACAAGACTTAGCTTCTACATGGTCAGATGTATATATGTATTACGTTCCCTGACCTTACATCAATGATTTACTTTATTAATGTTTTTATGGTCATTTACATTTAATTTTGAAAACTATGGAATAAAATTTATAAATTTGATGATACAAAACTAAATATACATTTGTAAACACGCATGCATTTATTGAAATGTTCATTCATCATCACTATCGTATGGCGTTGTGTGACTCGTCTTCATAATCCATTGAATCGGATTCTGTAAAAGTAAAACGTAAATTATATAATAAAAGAAATGAGTCATTATAAACTTACCTAGTAAGGCAATGCCTTTGATGTCGCACGATGCCGCCGCGCCGCCAGTGTAGGTACTTCTGCTGCTACATGAAAATATGCTAGGGTTGCAACAAATGGGAAATAAAACAATTGTGATTATTACTATTATGATGTAATCATTTATTCATATTATGTACATTCAAAACAATTGCTATTATTAAATCTGATGTAATTATTTTTTCATAAATATATAATTATTATTAATTACATAATATATTGCACTGTGAAATATTTACGTATCACTTTATTTTTGATGTTCTTAATTGTCTTTTATAAAATTTAAGTGACGCATTCGCATTGGGATCAACAATCCGATAAGAAAAGAATGGAGACAACATATACATAGCTTTGATTTCAATTCTACAGATACAAAATATACAATCTATCTAAAATGATACAACGGATGTTTCCTGCGTTTTCTCATATTTTTCGTCAAAATACCGAAACAACGTAATTATTGTATAGTAGTTGGGCGTGAAAGTAAAAAAACAAATGAAAAGTGTTTTCCATATGATTATTTATTAAATTTACGCGATTAAGAATAATTTCAACGATACAATTTAGTAACCGAGAATTCAGAGGATTAAAGAAAATACCTGCCTGATCATTTTATCAAACTCTAAAAGAATTATGGTTATTTCGCATCACTCGGTTTATTAGTTTGGTAATAATTATTAAAGGTAGTTACAACCCTAGCCATTGAGTCGAACGGTAGGCAACACAATATCGACTTTGTGCGGGTACATATGGTACATTTCTTCTTGCTGTGAAGCGTAATTATTATTATTAAGATTTTTTTAGGCTATTTTGAATCAGCTGTTCTAATTTAATTCTAGAAATTTATTAAAACGTGATTTTTTAAAAAGTATATTATGTGTTTATAAATACCTCAACCAATAGTTATTGTGTCCTAGACTCATTTCTTTATATCTTGGTAGTTAACTAAAGTGTTAAATTTACATAACCTCAACAACAACATTTACACTGCCACTGCACTAAAACTAAACTAACTAGCTCTCTAGCTATAAGAACCATCCTCGTACTTCAAGGGATATAATAAAAAAAGAATTATCGAAATCGGTTCAGCCGTTCTCGAGTTATGCGCTTACCAACACATTTTGCGATTCATTTTTATATATAAGACTAGCGGTCCGCCCCGGCTTCGCCCGTGGTACATGTTTACGTTTTCTCTACATAAGAACCATCCTCGTACTTCAAGGAATATAATAAAAAAAGAAATATCGAAATCGGTTCAGCCGTTCTCGAGTTATGCGCTTACCAACACATTTTGCGATTCATTTTTATATATAAGACTAGCGGTCCGCCCCGGCTTCGCCCGTGGTACATAATATTTACGTTTTCTCTACATAAAAACCATCCTCGTACTTCAAGGAATATAATAAAAAAAGAATGATCGAAATCGGTTCAGCCGTTCTCGAGTTATGCGCTTACCAACACATTTTGCGATTCATTTTTATATATAAGATTATGTGAAAATAACCAGGAAGGTGAAAAACATATTTACGAAAACATAGTAACATAATATGGCTGTCGCTACAATAATTATATTTCAATTTTATCTTTTTATACCTAGTAGAACTGGCCGACGAATAAAAAAAATCGTATTAGAATAAATACAATAAATTACGGAACAAAAAAAGGATTGTAACTGAATTAGGTATGTTTGTTTCTGGGCGCACCGTTTTCGACGACGCGACGCGCGACGTAAGCGTATAGGTATAGGTACCTACTTTGCTAAAACAAACTAATAAAATTGTGTGTCTGTCTGAAAATTCGGAAAAGCATATTTTGCAAGTTTGTAATTACTTTGATAGTTTACCGATTTATAATAATTGTAATTGTAATTGTATAATATATAATTTGCAATGTGGTGAAATTTCATAAAAATCACGGGCCAATTTTTTGTTTTGAATCCCACCGAATATATAATTGCGTTATTAGAATAATCAATTACTATACCTACCCACGATCAATTATTACAATATAGTCTCAAATGCATACTAGAGAAATATTGCAATTTGATTCAATTAAAATGCATAGCATACAAAAATAAATTCACAACACAAGAAATTCCGCGCGCAAATCATAGCGCGTGTCAATGAAATCAAGAATGTTTTATATCAAGCCGACGCGGACGACGACGCGACGCCGAACAAAAGTACCTACGACGGACGACCACGCTTCGAGTTGCCAAACAACATGAGTAATAAATTGTTTACAAAAAAAACAAGTTTTCCATTTTTCTGTATGAGTAGACAGAACTTCAAAACGCCACCTGCTACGGTTTATATTATGAACGATTGTTATAAAAATAAAAGTTATATTTGTTGGTGTAAACTATTTTATTGATCAATAATTTTGGAATTTAAAATTGTCAACATTGATTACAATAAAACGCAGTTTT
>CAJQZN010041672.1:0-20729 GCA_907164685.1 Colias eurytheme
GCTCTAACTGGTCCCGCTCTATGTGTAGCGCCGCGCCTTGCTAAAGCAACTCCCGCTCTCGCACAGCCCACACCACAAGCGACTCTACCTAGCGCATTCGCGGCTTCCGCTCTTAGGAATCTATTCGCATCCGCACATCGCTCCAATAGAGCACAGGCCGCTTCTTCCACTTCTGGTTCTAGTATTTTTCCACGATGTTCGAATAATGTTCCCAATGCTGCGCAAGCTGCTCGAGCTACTCTAGATCGTAGAGATCGCACGTGGGCTGAAGAAGAACGGACTACGGCTCGCCAGCTTGCGGCCGGAGCACGAGCTGTTTCGTCTGCTGCGAGTCTTTCTATCTCCACCAATGCACTAACTATCGCCTCCCAGTCTTCATGACGAGGTGGTAAGATTGTCTCTGCTAATGCTGTCCGAACATCGCGCTCGATAATTCTCTTGGGCTCATCTTCTATGTGAACACTTTGTATCGATTCACTAGAATGATAACTGGCTGGTCGTTGAGATGTTACAGATTTTTCGCTCTGCGGCCGTGAATCTGTACTTTCCGCTTTCTCCACAGATTCTTGTGAAATTGTTTCTTCTAGTTGTTCTCCTAGTTTTTCTTCTTCTGGTTCTAATGCTGATGTTTTGTCATCAAAACTTGGTTGAGATTGGCTCGATTTTTCAGAACAATCTTCCACATGAATTGACGGTGTACTGGGCGCTCGTGAAATAACTTCAGTTTTCTGCGTTTCACTTTCCGTCGGTTCCGAAACATCTTCAGTGGTAACTTTTTCATCTTTGACAGGGGTCGAAAGTACCGCCTTGTCTGTAGTATTCGTATTAGCACTGGAATCCCTGGAACAAAGACATAAAATATATAAAAATATTTCAATAGCCTGGTCTGTACTGTCCGAGCTGCTTCGTGAATCAAATTGATGCGCAAAACAGCTCGCTCTGTGAATACCCGTCCAATAATAACGTGAGGACAAAAAGAAACATCGCATAAACAACCGCTTCAAAACTTCCCCGCCTATAAGTCCTAACATCAAAGTAAACATTCCTAGCACCGCATTTATATCTAAAAACGTCGGATTATGCCTACCGCGTATGCACCGGCAGGTCAGCGACGAGGTCGGGCGCTCGCGCGGGGCGCACGGGCGCGGCGCCGCAGCAGCACAGCCGCATCCGCCCTCACCCGCGACTCACCCGCGACTGACGACACAACTATCTACCCCGCAATCCACACCCTCGATAACCCGGAAGTGACATACGCATTTACAGAATACTATTCAAATTTGCTTGATAGCAAGGTCCTTTCCAAATTCGCTACAAGGTTAACCTAGGATTGCGTATTTATAGCCAATTAAGCAGTTATTAGCCAACGGTCAGTCCCAAAGTGGAGCGATCCGACGATAGCATAAATGGGTCGCCTATGAACGGGCCGGCAATTTCTGTTTATGTGGGTTACTCGGGTCACGCAATTACACTAAAAGTGACCCAAACGCTCGCGGGTTATTCGAATGAATTATCGTCCTTTAATAGATAATCAGATTATTGAAGTTGTAGCGATTAGTGTAGGATATTAATTCCCGTATCGACCCAGTGACCCGATTCTTGGGTGTTCGCTCGTTTGAATGATGTGTGACCTAGCTATTGTTCGAAAACGTTGTTCCTTTCGTTGCTAAGATACGAATACAAACTTGTCCTAAAGATATGGCTGTTAATTATGTATTACCAAATAAGCGATTGTATTTTTGTTTTGTGGCTTTAAATAATTATGTATTTTTTATCCTCTGTTTACGAAAACTGTCAAAATAATTCATGTTCAATTTTATTAAAAGAAACCTTCCTTTTACCTTTATATTCATTCTCATATCCTAGCTACCTGTTTTTACTATTCTTTAAAGGGTTGTTTACCTATTCCTATTACACTAGACTGCAAGACTATTAACTCCTTAACGACACAAACTATTTGACTAAATAATAAAAGCTGAAGACATTGCGCCCCTTTTGTATTTACGACGTTAGACTAGTGCAATTGTTATTTACAAAGCAATAAAAACTAGGATATTCCTTCGATGTTATTACAGGAAAGTACTAGGCAAACATGAGTCAGGAAAGGGTGAACAAATGGTATAATAATAGACGAGGTCCAATTTTAATGCAAAACATGGGGGAACAACCTCTAGGAAAAGGATAAAGCGTGATAAAAATATTGTTATTAAATTCTATAGATTGACAAAGTACTTTCTACAGATTGGTTACCTATAGCAAATAATTTTTGGAAGACGCAGAATTTTTTTTAACTTTGTTAAAAAATGTGCATAGGTCTGTTTTAGGGTGTAAAATTTATATGATGACCAACTAAGATGACCTTATTTTAATCTAAAGTAATAATATACATTTAAATGTTATAAGTTTATAACATTATTTTTACATAAACTATTATACAAATGTTTATCTAAAATCTAAAAATTTTCATAGGCCTTCAAATTTATGAACTAAAAATCAAAACAATTGTTTTAAACAGTCACACAATAAAATGACTATAGGTATTATAAAATTCCACAACACGAACGATTTCCTAGAATCAACAAAGTTTAGTGAAATGTATCGATTGTAAAGAAAATTCATAACGATTGCGGGGCTTTCAGTGAAACTCATCAAATATGTATAAAGTTCAAAACCTCGACAGCTGAAGCTTTCCCGTAGACAAGGTCAAACCGTGGGTTATTAAGATTTACAGGGCCGTAATTATCAAGATACATGGTTGAGATTGGGCCATAGAATATTTGAATTTATTTTTAACTAGCTTTTCGCCCACTTTGTCCAAAATATTAAATCGTAAAACCTTCCTCAAAAACTTCTCCATCTATGAAAAAATATCGTATTAAAATCCCTTGCGCAGTTTTATAGATTATAGCGGTAGGGGCGGACAGACAGCGACAATGATTTTGTTTTATACTATGTAATGACTAGTCCTGGCTGACCCGGGATAAAAACAAAATATAGCCGATGTGACTCAAGAAAAAAAATATATATATACCTATACGGTCGAATTGAGAACCTCCTCCTTTTATGAAGTCGGTTAAAAATGAAGCTTTCTACTGGTGAAATAATTTTTGAATTCTTTGAAGTCGTTTTTATGTGAAAATATTATAAATATACATACTATCAAAATAAAAAATGTTTCCTCTTTATGATGCTACTACGTACCACATTAAAAAGTGGCTATAATGGTATATGAAAATAATAGAAATAAATATTGAAACTAAAAATAGCTACACTAGGAATAAGTTTGACAAATGGTTTTCCTAATGTAAAAGGATAACGCAATAAACTTTTACTATTGTACATTATATTTTTATCTTCTAATCTTTATTATGTTTTAACATGATAGCACTAGTAAGTTATATTATAAGTTCGTACCTTTCATGTAAGTTTGCTTGCGGTTTGACATCAAACACTCTGCCTGGTGATGAAATACCTATAAAGGAAATTTAGATTTAGGTATCTTGTTAAAAATTTGTATGTAACTATTTGTAAGAAATAAAAGGCTTTTTTATTTTATTTTTAATGTGGGTATCTAGAAATCTCTTTTGTTTTTTTAATAATATGAAAAGAACCAATTATTCCTTAACCTACATAGTTGTGATCGCTATCCGTTTTAAAATGAAAATCAAACTAAACAAACATATCAAAATGTAAATAAATATTGTAATCAAAAAGTTGAAATAAGCAATATCTGATTGGGGCCCCGTGACTCTGGGGCCTTTGGATATTATGTTAGTTAAAATTCGGTTATAATCATATATTCGATAAGCATTCATTTCTTACTTTTGTAACCTAATTTTTTAAATTATGTAAGTATGAAACGAAATGATATTAAAATGAAATTTAAACAGGCGTGCGAAGTCTGATTAGTGATTATAATTACGTAATCGGGCTTTTTAGGTCAATTTAGAAATTTAAAACTTGATAACACTGAAATATGACTACCGTTTATTTACTTTTTTAATTGAATAAATAGCGTAGGTCCCTAAATTACCTACTCCTATAAATATTAGATATTAGTAGGTATGTATATACCACACCCGAAAAGTAAAAGAAAAATTAATAGAGTCTGCATTACCAGAACTTTTCGTTTGTTCTGTATAATATAATAATATGTCGAGCATACGTGTCAGAAGTGAAATTTCTTTGGGAAGATTCAAAGATACCAAAATCTTCGCCTTACTCCATGACGTGACGGTATTGCCATGACGCGACCTTCAAATTTTACTCTCAATGCGCCTAAAGAAGTTTCACTTCAAAAATTAATTGACTCTGAATCAAATGAAACCTTAAACTAATAGTATAGCCCACTGGGGGACACGTGAATTCACACACAAATAAACAAAAAAATGAATGAAAGCATAAATTAAATTAATGAATAAACAATTTATTGGCTAGAAGTGAAAACTTGATTATTAACGTTGAGCATGTTTGATATCCATCCGTCTTACGCTTTTTCGATCAGGTCACGTGTCCTGACGCGAGTTTAAGATTTTATACCCAACGCCGCTAAAGAAGTTTTCACTTTAAAAACAAATCCATATAATAATAAAAGAATTTTACCAGGTAAAGGTGCAGAGTCTGGTAATGGCCGTAATCTTCTTGGTCGCGGTGTTGGTGCGGGCGGAGTAGATCGCGCACGACGGGTTGATACCGGTAATTGGGATCTATAACCACTATAAAACGAATTAGATGATAATCTTGACGAAAATGGAGATGAATTTACAAAAAAATATATTATCTGTACATACAAAGGTGATGTATAGAAAAAAAAAGACGGGTTGCACTCCGGGAGTGCCGGCAGAAATGAAAACTTGATTATTATTAACGTTGAGCATGTTTGATATCCATCCGTCCTACGCTTTTTCGATCAGGCCACGTGTCCTGACGCGAGTTTAAGATTTTATACCCAACGCCGCTAAAGAATATTTTTTATCTACGTTAAAAAGGTAAAGGTTATAGAGTAGAGGGTAGACTGGTTATACTAAATGCATATAGGGTCAAGGGTGATATAGGTAGGTATTAGGTATGTTTAAAAATCGAAGTATCGCAAGCATGCCAGAATGTATGTGGTAATCTATAACACACCTATAATCTAAGGCTGATTTACTAGAAAATTAATTTATGACTGAAAAGATTAAAAGTAACAACTTACTTCGTAAAATGAGATGATCGTAAGCTCTCCATAGGTCTGCTTAGTCGATCTCGCAACTGTAGAACAAAAATTTTAATCAGTTCAAATATTTCAACATAACCCTCCATATTACAAGTTAATAAAATATGTTATAATTAGTCATGAGAATTAAAATCGTTAGTCGCTAATAATTATCATACCGAAATCAAAAAAACATCCTACTAATATTATAATATTATAAATGCGAAAGTTTGTGAGGATATGTATGTGTGTGTTTGTTACTCTTTCACGCAAATACCACTGAACCGATTACAATGAAATTTAGCACACATATAGAGGGTAACATAGATTAACATATAGGATAGGTTTTATCCCGTTAATCCCACGGGAACGGGAACTATGCGGGGTTTTCTTTGAAAACGCGGGCGTAAGCTAGTGTTTCTATAAACCATCATCATAGATTTAATCTCAATTCATACAAAAGTACCTAGTATCAACAAAGTTTTGTGATATATGTAAAGAAAATTCATAACGATTGCTGGGCTTTCAGTGAAACTCATCAAATAAACCACTTATGCCTCATAAAAAAATATACCGGCCGAATTGAGAACTTCCTCCTTTTTTTGAAGTCGGTTAAAATAAAGTCGAGTTAGTTACACTACTCAGGAAAAAGATATGGATTTTTGGTTCATTTTTAGTTCTTAGATATGAAAACTAAGTTAATAATATAATAATTTAACATAAAATAACTCATAAAAGTAGCAATTATTAAATACCTTATTACAAAAGATATCAGCTTGCGAAGAACCAGAAAGCCTTCGTCTCACAGCAGCCAATACTGCAGCGGGTCCTGCCGCTCGAGCCAGACATAATGCTGATCTTAATCTTGCTTCTTCTAGCTCTGATTCTGGCAGCTAAATAAATAATAATATTCTAATGTTGATTTTGGTAGCTAATTAAGAAGTAAACAATTGTATAAAACGAAAATCAAGTGAAATGAGGGAAAATGTTGCCGTCGATAAGGATTTTGACCTTGTAACTAAAGAGGCCAATGTACGATCAAGTCATAACTCATTTTAAACCAAAGCGTCTAAAAAGTAAAAAGAATTATCATTTTTTAGTAGAAGGAAACTAATCGAAAAAGTGATAGAATATATCAAAAAAGGGAGGAAAAATAAATTACATTACAAAAAATAGATAAACATTACAATATCAACTTAGAGGGTATAATAGTAGTTAATTAAAGAAAAACGTTATTGTTGTACAATCATTAAAACATTACTCCAAATACTAACACTACCAACACTGTTATAAAACTATCCAGCCTCCATACAATGATGTCAAGGCTGTATTATTACCAGTATAGAAAAATTAGAGATCTATCTATGTCGATTTATGTCGTTGTTTAGCTTACTACTTGAAACATCACGGTAACCCTGGAATTAAGACACTTTGAACTTACCCTTATAACATTCGGATCAAAAACCAATTCGACCAAATGATGCAACGCAATCCTTTGCAACAAGGCATGTGGTAGCGCATTGGGAGGTGGTTCTCTAGTAGTTCTCTCTAGTAAAGTGGGTAAGAGTTGTCGAATACAGTCCGCACTGCTGTTACGAACTATTGCACATACCACACCTTCGGTTGGGGCTTTTGTTGCCGGTATCTGGGGGAATGTAGAAATCCTTATTTATAGAGTAACTAGCGGTCCGCCCCGGCTTCGCCCGTGGTACCTACATGTTTAAACTATCCTATCTCTCAAGTTGGATCGAACTGCACATGGTGTGCGAATTTTATTATAATCGGTTAAGTGGTTTAGGAGTCCATTGAGGACAAACATTGTGACACGAGATTTATATATATTAAGATTAATGTAGATAAAATAAACTAAAGAACACACTAAGAGCTTAAGTTCATGAAATTATTGTATCGTCACCAATCCTTGAGAATGGATCAAATGTTACAAAGATACAGGGGGAGTTTAATAAAAGCGTGTTGAAACTGGTAAATAATTTGGAAGCACCTATATGACGATTTGAAGCTCTTCTAGATGAGTGAATGAAAATTTGCCTTTTGAAATCTATAGAGCAAACCAATTTTAATGTGTATTTATGAATAATTATTTCATTTATTTTCAGTCAAAATTAGATTATACATGTTTATGGTAAGGCACTCGAAACATTAATTAATTACGACATTTATAGAATTCATGCTTTCCAAGTTGAAGGATTAGTCAGAAATCATGACTAACACAATGGAAAATTACTTGCCAATCAGTTATTTAATCAGAAAATAATATAAGAACTAACCAAGGGCAAATAAGCATTAAACCATAATACAGCTGAAGATTTATGAGAATTGCTTTTCAAATGTATTTTGCTATCACCGTCATACCTGGGTTATACTAGTACCCAAGATGTCTTTAAGAAATAACGATAAGACTTTTACAACCTATTATTAGCTACTATAATTGATTTTAGTATATCATGATTATATTAAAGAAATTTTTCATATAGGTTTGGTAAGGTTACACCTCCTACTAATCCATTAATCGCTCACTTCAATCGCCCTTGGCTTTTCTTATTATGTTACAGTTTCGTTGCCTTATCTTATATATAAAAATGAATCGCAAAATGTGTTGGTAAGCGCATAACTCGAGAACGGCTGAACCGATTTCGATAATTCTTTTTTTATTATATTCCTTGAAGTACGAGGATGGTTTTTACGTAGAGAAAACGTAAATATGTACCACGGGCGAAGCCGGGGCGGACCGCTAGTTAAGTATAGATTATTAAGAAGTTCTAGAAATTCATCAATGTGGAAATAGGGCTAATCTTTTATTATCCGGAGATAATCCTGCTATCGTAAATTTCCTTATATTATTAGGTCCTAAGTTTCGAACTCATTTTTCAACAAATAAAACAATACAAGAATAATATATAATACTAGCTGTCCGCCCCGGCTTCGCCCGTGGTACATATGAAAAATAGATGTTGGCCGATTCTCAGACTTACCCGATATGCACAGAAAATTTCATGAGAATCGGTCCACCCGTTTCGGAGGAGTATGCAGACTAACATTGTGACACGAGAATTTTATATATAAGAAAGATATATAACCATTGTTGATAACAAAATATCCCGAGATAGTAAAATATACAATGTTGATGTAAGAGAGAAGATGTAGTTTATGCGGTAAAATAATTTTGGAAATTGATCAAGTTATAGATAATTGTAGATTAAAATCGTAACAAAAAACCACAAAAGCAAAGCCAACATTAACTTGAATAATGGGGCTAGTATACATATATGTATCCGTATAGTTCCTGTTCTCATGAGATTTTAGGGATAAAAAAGACGGGTTGCACTCCGGGAGTGCCAGCAGAAGTGAAAACTTGATTATTAACGTTGAGCATGTTTGATATTTTGGAATGGTATCCGTCTTACGCTTTTTCGATCAGGTCACGTGTCCTGACGCGAGTTTAAGATTTTATACCCATTACAGAAAAAGTGCTCAACGCCGCTAAAGAAGTTTTCACTTCAAAAACTATCCAATAAGTGCCAAAATTCATGAAAATCAGTTCAGCAGTTTTTGCGTAAGGGAGGAACATATAGAGTATAGACATATACTAGTTTTTAATATTAGTATAGATATAAAATACATACAGCATCACTAAGAGCCCACATATGTTCCACGAGAGACAGGGCAGCCGGTTCCACGCGCAGAACATTATCGGTTTCCAATAACGCGCCGTGAAGCTGGTCTGCCGCTTTCACTGCTGCTATCCAGTTTTCCTGATAAAATAATAGTAATTAATACCATGGACGAATAATATAACTTGGGTATATTTGTCTATGTTAATACTAATGAATAACTTGACTTATTTTCCTGCGTAAAAGAGGTTTTACTCTCTTCCAAAGTACCTACCGAAGTTTATTTATCAATATAGGTTTCGATCTGCATATATATTGGAATAAAGGTTTAATTGGATTCGTATAAGTGGTAGTTCTCACAGATAACAAATGCTATTGATTAAAATTGTGAACAAAACGATAGGAGAATATATGAAATAAGTTATCAGAAATCATATCAAAAGAAAAAATGCGTGGCAAAAAGTTTTTCCTTCTTTGTATGAACTAGAAATATAAACTAGTTAGTAGCCATAAATCTGAAAAATAAAAGCTAAAAATCTGGGTCCACTATTATCGTCCTAAAACATCTGAAGACATTTTATGTCTGGGCTAATAAAATTAGCATGCAAAGGACAAAATGTCCAGACGTGTCAAGGGTGAATAATAAACAGACGAAAATAAAAAGTTTATTCTTTACGTTACGTTTAGTTAATTACATTCATTGAGCGAAATTTTTATAAATTACTTAAGCACATTGCTTGGTTGACCTAAAATTACATTTCGTAATAAATTTGAAATAGTAAAATTTATAATATAATATGCGATAAGATTAAATAACTGTTAAAGACACTTATAAAATAACTTATATTGAAAATGTAGAGATTTATTTCGCACAGACTCTTGCACAATTATTTAACTATCTCAGAAATACCGTCGTGACTAGCCACGATGCTAGGCATCGCATGGCAAAATCAACAGTACTAAACTTCTAGGTTTTAACTGTAACAAATCTTTTCACTATGATAACAAAAAGGGAGACATTCTTATTGCTTACCGTATTATGCAGTTGATCTGCAACATGTTTAGGCACAATACCCAGGGTCTCCCATTCATATTGCGTCTTCAAAGGCAAAGACGGTCGCGGAGATACCATCAAGGACTCAGGGGGAGATGAGGCGATTAGACTGAGAACAAATCTAGAAAACAATTTATATAAATTAGGACTAAAGCGTATGTGAGTTTGTATTTCACAGACAGAATAACATTGAATAAGTGCATTAATTATTTTTCTATGATTTTTTTATACATCAATGCCACGAATATTTTCAAATTAGTTAAACCAATGAAATAAGAGTTAGGTAATTTTTGCTATTTGTAAATAAAGCTTATTATAATTACTTACCCATTTTTCTCTACACTCACTCGGGTTTGCTGTCGTCTCGGAGATAAAGTAGGACTTCTTTGTAAATTATGTAAAACTTCCACCTCTCTATGTACTTCAACTGGACTCGGTACCTTTTCAGGAGACCTCACGTCTGTGAGCGTCAAAGCAAATCCGGATCGATCCTTCGGTTTCGCACTTTCCTTTCCATCTTTAAAATAATCGTACAATTCACTAAGGGATTTTGATTTTAGCTTATTGGTCTTACCATTACTTAGCCCATTTCCCTTATTTATAATTGGCAATGGTATTCCACTTCTCTTAGGCAATGTTCGCTCTTTTTCATCGATTCTCGATTCTTTTTTTAATTCTTTTGCTTTACTCAAAATAGAAGGTTGTTCTAATACCGTGGATTTGTCTATCAAATCGGAATGCCTATTTTGATTGACGTCATCTTCACTATTTAACAAATTATCACTATCCGGCGTCCGTATTTTAACACTTTCACCACCAAAACGAACTTTTTTCACCACTACATCAGAATCTTCCTCTGACTCAACTTCACTATATTTTAAAAACATTCTATCATCACTATCACAGTCTTCATCACTGCCATTATTTCTATCTGATTCAGTTTCATTTTGTTCCAAAACAGTCATAGTAATCGCTGTATCTGAATCAAACTTTATTTCTGTTTCAATAATCACTTTGGCAAAATTGTTATTGTTCAATGGAATTCTATACGTCTCAGATTCCGATGAGGAATCAGTTGAAAAATTAAGAGGTATTGTTGTTGAATTATTTAAAATACGATTAATTTGCATTAAGTGTTGAGTGCGGGGTCTTCTCGGAGCGTAATAAACATCCATTGAGTCTTCGTCGTAAATTTCACACAAATACCGAAATTTTTCCTGTATCCTCGAATCTAGTCTGGAAAACAGCAACATATAGTCACGTGGTCCACACACGCGACGCAGTTTCATTAATGATCTTAGAGCAACGTCTCGATGAACTGGATCGAATAACTTTTGACCTAAATCTTCAAATATAGGGTACAGGTCAAGGTCTCTACACCTTCTTTTCAAAATACCGACGAGGGCCGGTATCGAAAGTATCAATCCCGTCACGACGTTTATTTTGAAGTTGATATCAGCGGAATGGGGTCGTATGTTATTGTAGGAACACTTGTCTAATATAGCACGTGCTGCACATTCCGGTTCTTCGCAATGCGTGCAAAACACCTTCAAAGCATCTAATGCGGCTTTCCTTACATTCGGCGAGCTATATCCAAGATTGTCAATCACTTGATCGAAGGGAAAGGAGAGAGCATTATTTGAGAGAGGTAGCAGATCAGCCAGGACGCGTAACGCATGCAACCGTACTTCCCATTCCGGGTGTGTGAGTCGATCTTTGATGGCGGTATAGAGGAGTTGAACGTCAAGATCTGGAGGTAAGGCTCGAGCTCGTAATACGCGGTCCCAGAGGGGTGCAAGGGGCGGCGGCGGTGTCTCGGGCAGTTGCATCGTGGTGGACTGCCGCGTGTGGCGTGCCCGCTCGCGCCGCCTTGCTAAACTCAACTGGGTTAATGATCGAATAGTAAGCCACACCGCCCCTGACCAATCGATGGATATAAACACAGGTGGTTGTATATGTTATCGTAGTTCACTCCAGTCCATAGTCTGGTCACTACACTTGCGACGTGAAAAATATATTGAAATGAGTAAGTTGTGAGCTTTTGTTAACGAGCCCGCATGTGTGGAAATCGATAGTTTTAAATGTAAAATTAATATTCATATATCAGTAGACAGTTTAACTGTTAAATATTCTGAGGTAAATTCTGAGGTATTTAAAAATGTATGCTGAAAAATATGCCCATAAAAAATTAATACAGGTATCTAACCAAATTGACACTCGAAAAGGATATCTTTAAAAGTTTATAATGACAGGTCTCTTTGTGCCTTTTAGATTGAAAGATCTAAAAGGCACAAAGAGAAGATGCTATCACGTTAGCATAAAATTGTCCCTTTCATATAAGAAAAAAATGACCTGAAAAGACACGCGATGCCTATCAAATTACCTATGTATGATATAAGTGATGCTGATATACTATAATTTAATGGATAACGTTTTGGTTAACTTTTATTGTATTGCGGCACTTAGAATATTATTTATCTACTATTTTCATCACCGTTATCTCTCATCAATTCACGGATTTATTATCTATATATTTCATCTAAAATAAAATAAGTTATTGATCTATAGTAGTGCAAAAAACATGACAAATTATGAAATGTATGTAGGTATATGTGTGTTAAACGTTAGTCCAAGTCTAAAAAAACTTGATTAGAATGCAATTACATAGAAGGTGATCAGTAATTAATTATTTACGTCGCATTATGATAAAAATAATAATTATTAGTCTAGACTTTTAACATGTGCATAAAATTAATTAAAATATTTCATTTTATTTAATGATTTTTAATATTTGTAGGAGTTAAGTTCATAAAATGTTAGAAAGTAATTTAATTCTGGTAATATTTCACTTAGGTACCTACCTAAATGACGTTATCTAATCATTTTTTCAAAACTTTGTCCAATTTAAAACGTTGAAGGGATATTTCTGTAATCCACCTATAAAATTAGTTCTTTATTACAAAAAAATTAAACATATAATTAGTTAATACATCAACCTTTAATAAAATAAAAATACATTTAATAAGCGCGAGATTCTTCGTCACGATCGAAACCACAGTTCGCTTGTCCATTCTTATACTTGACTTTTCTTTCCTTTTTAGCCTTCATCATGTCTTCCAATTGATCAACGGTATCCACTAATTGTTTATTATTCGTTTCAGGAACAAATAATAGAAGTATGGATGAAATTATTGCGGAACCTCCGAAACATAAGGACATCGTGATTGTGGACTGAAATTTTGGAATATATAAAGAAATCTATAGATATTGAAGTACATATTTAATATAAAATTGCCTGGCAGAGATGGCTTAGAGCCATAAGGCCGCCATTTTGAATGGTTTTGTTGTACTTTTAGTTTATAAGACTGTTGTACAATAAAGAGTAAATAAATAAATAAATAAAAGCAATTGAAACAAAGAACCTTGAAAAAAATAAAACTTTACTTAAAATCTTGTTTATAAACATGCATTTTTATACGGCTCTATAACTCTATATGGCATAAATGATGTGATAATAAAAATGTTTTTTTTTTACATGAAGCATATATAAATACTTACTAAACTAGGTGTAAGGGGAGCAAGAGTAGTTCCTAAAGAAGCAAAAATTATACACAGTCCAAATAAGGAACCCCTCACACTTGTAGGGAATAGTTCTATGATAAACGTTACAACACCAGTGTAACAAGCCGCTACAACTAATTTGGAAATTAAATATAAAGTTATCTTGAGCCAATTTAATTCTGTAAGAAAAACACAATTAGGAGCAGCATTTTTCTATTTTTTTCTATTTTACAGCATTCAGTATATTTGTTACTTGTAAATAGTCATCCAATGTTAATTTTAATAGTAAAATCTACCTATTACAATTTAACTGAAATTATAAATTGAACACATACTTTTAAAATTAAGTATTTTAATAGAACAACAATAAACAATTGTTACTACAGAACCAAAATATGTAGGTATCACAAGCATACAAACACAATTCATGCATACAAACCTAAAGGTACAAAAGCAACGAGAATACACGTAACTCCACACAGCGCATATCCGCAAATAAGTGGGACCTTCCTTCCAAATCTATTCATTAACAACAAACACAGTAAATCCCCTGGGTACGATATCAATGAAGTCAAGAGAAAATTCATATTCTTATCCCCCGGTAACCCAACTGAGTTAACCGTTAACCCATAATAAACGAACACAACTGTAAATCTACAAAAAGTCCCAATCAAATATCTCTTCACTAGCTCAGGAGACTTAAAAGCCTCCCTATACCCTTCTCTAATTTCAATAGTTTCCACTTCACATGCTATTTTCATCGTTTCTAAATCCATTTTATCTATATCTTTCGGATTTATGTCTACTTTATTCATTTTAACTATAGTTTTTATCAAACTTCTTGCTTCATCAACTTTTTCATGTATGATAAGCCATCGTAAGGTCTCCTTGCATATAGGAATGTATAGTAGGAACAAAATGGCCGGCGCGTACACGGCGTACAATAGGTTTTTCCAATACGGAATACCCATAGCTAAACACGCGAAAATAACTTCGCCTGTATAAATGAAATATCCAAATAAAACGCCACCTAGAAGGCGATATTTTTTATTGGCTGTTTCGATCACTGAAAAATGACAATTTTGTTAGCCGTTTCTTGCACATATCCTACATACTACAGTATGTAGGATATGTGCATAATATTTTTTTACTATGCTAGTTAATAATACCTACATATTATTTCTATTATTACTTAAAACTAAAACTTATAGCTAGACTAGCACAGGGTATAATAGTGCAAATAATGTTTTATTTATTTAAATACATATTTAACTTACTAGTAACTAACCCAACCGTTATAATGCCACCCCCTCCAAGTGCTTCAAAAAATTCTATCGATGTATAAACATAGTACGATGAGGCTAAAGTTTTGAAAATCCCTACAAACGAACTAACGGAGCAGAAAATCAAAGTTGGCTTGCGGCCAATCCTGAAAACATGCAAACATTCAACTTCAAAGAAAAATATTCAGAAAATATCGGTTATTTTTTTAAATTTTAAATTTTCGAGCACCTTTTGTTGTTGGCGAAATTTAAACAGTTGTTCAAGATTTATGTCCAAAGTCCAAACATAGTATATCTAAATTGATCTAAATTCTAAATACATTAGGTATGTCATGAATTAGGTTTCAAAATTTGTCATGTAGGTACCTAGTACTGATAATATTATTAAATTATTTATTTTTCAGTAGGTACCTGTTTCTGAAAAGATAACAAACTTGCATTTTAAAGACAATTATTTCTATAAATTTATGCATTTTTAGTGATAATACCTATTACACGAAAATTGGTTTCATTTAGTATGTGTGATAGATTATCCATAATTGAATAAAAACAATTATTTTACCAATCAGCCATTCTTCCAGCTAGCAGCATTGATGTGGCCATCGCAATATTATGCATCGTGCCTATCATATTTGCCTTTACTGATTGGCACGCCAGATCTAGCTGAAGAAAATCATCATTTTAGAATAATATTATAATTTTAATAATACTTTTTAGTGTCCCACATGATATTAATTCTGTAAAGGCCCTTTGCGTGTTGGACCTGTTTCTCCACGTAAGCCTTCCAAAGGACCGATCCTTCTGGTGGTATTCGTGAATGATGGAAGAAAATTTTACTTACTAGAAACTGTTATCTGAACTAAATATTATCCTATCCTATCCTTCCTATCCTACTAATATAATATTATAAATGCGAAAGTTTGTGAGGATGTGTGTGTGTTTGTTACTCTTTCAAGCAAATACCACTGAACCGATTAAAATGAAATTAAGCACACATATAGAGGGTAACTTGGATTAATACATAGGATAGGTTTTATCCCGGAAATCCCACGGGAACGGGAACTATGCGTGTTTTTCTTTGAAAACGCGGGCGAAGTCGCGGGCGGAAAGCTAGTGTGTGTAATTATGTCGATTAAAAACCATCGAAAAGTGAGTTCGTATTTATAGATACGTCAGAGTTTTTCTTTTTTATCGTAAGTAATTAACTTTTTTCAATCATTATTAAAACAAAAGCCTGGAATTAAAGAGGTGTTGCTTCTATTTATTCTTTAATTTATTCTTACTTCGGCAATCGTATCTTCATATATGTAAAATGTTTCTGTGTAAGTAGATTAGTGATCTACACTAATTGTAATCAATCAATTTGAAAATTTATAATATGTATTAAAAAAAAATAGTTAACACTAAGCAATATGCCCAGTTAGGGACTCGAAGCGAATATTGTTTCTAATAAGTGTAAAATTGCGATTTACCTCAGCTATTACAGAATTATTTGACTCGTAGATCCATTCATCACATTTTTCAAGGATATTACTGAAAGAAGTATTGGTGCATGTCTTTATGGTGCCATTCAAGACTGGTCTGTAACAACGATCCACTGTCCTGGGCCACCATGGGGGCATGTACTCTTGGCTGCTGGTCTCACATTCGGGGACTCGGCAACTAGAAGATAATGTAAATGCAATGATATTATGTACTTACCGGACAATGTACTAAGCATTTGTAGCAGTTGGTAGTTAGAACTGTGACGAAAGAAAACTGTGGAAAAAAGCACTTGTCTTTATTACTTTGCGATTAGTAGGTAAGTGAAGTAAGTTAAAATTTTCCACCAATTTTTTTTGTGTAAAAATAAATTCGGAGGGGTTGATATACCTGTGTGCTCTAAGCCTGTGTGTCTGTAAGGTTCTTTTACATAGAGCCCGAATACAAAGTGTCTTTCTTTGTATTCGAGCTATAAAAGAGGTTTTATACATTGAAAACTGAGAGGGTCTAAATAATATTGGCTCGTTTGGATAAACTTCATTTCAGTTACATTCAGGGCACTATAAATAGCATACACACAAGTATTATAGATATCAATCTTTAAAAATATTAAATAAAAATCATACGGAATGTGAAAACATCACATACTTACGAGTAACACAATAGCACACTAACAATAGATTACGAATTTAATAATTTCAAACCATTTGAATAAATAATATTTATCTACTAACCGGTAATTTACATCACTTGTAACCAAAACAAAGTTAACATTGCTCATGGCATTAAAAAGTGCTGGTAAACATGTTAGAAAGAAGTGAAGAATGTGGAAGCTACCAAATTTTTCTACCACTCTACCACTCTCCATATTGACAAATAAACTATAGCAGTGTCCACGCCGCTGCAGCTGTACTAATACCTAGAAATAGTAATTTCGTGTTTGCAACAGAATAATTAATTTCTGACGTAGGTAATTTTAATTGCGTTTTATAAAAAGTCTAAGGTCTTAAACAATAAGTCGCGAATGTGCTTAAAAACATACACTTTATGCTCTACATTTCTTTATTCACATTTACACACAATAACTGTGTTAAGTAAAAAATATCTATACATAGGCAAGATGAACTATTTCCACAGTTTTTCAAACATTTATACATTTTTAAAGGTTCACTAAACGTTTCAAACAGGTAGGTACACGTTAGTTATAAAGATCTAGTTCTCTAGTCTAATTCTAATTTTCGCAAAAGTAATTTAAACCTTTTTAGATGACTGATCGAAGGTTCTCGAATGGCGACCACGTACAGGACGTCGCAGTGTGGGACGGCCTTCAACGAGGTGGACAGACGACCTGATCAAAGTGGCGGGGAGCCGCTGGAGTCAGGCCGCTGGTGATCGGTCGTTATGGAAATCTTTGGGGGAGGCCTATGTCTTAAAAGTCTGGAACGGATAGATGACTGATCAATTTGCTATCCTAATAAAGTACATATATACCTAGTTGATAGAGGTACATTGAATACTTAAGTATAAAGTCCAATTTACATTGATTGGCAATCGATTGCTATATAATTGTTACACTGCGATTAAAATTGTATTTAAATAAGTTTGTCCGATATTGAAAGCATATCAATTACTGCCCTCATTATTTTTTATTTGAATAAAATACAATAGACTAATTGTCGTTTATCTTTTAAATAGATGATTGAAATTTAATTACCTATCGACTTTTTTTAACAATAAACAAAATATTAAAAATAATATTAAGTAAATGGAATTTAAAAGATGACGTAATGAAAACGTATTTATAGTAAATTAAATTTCTTAAACAACATCACCTAGGTATTTATTTCCATTAATAACATCATAATGCCACAAATCATTGCCAATTAACAGGCTTTTATTTTTATTTTTCGGTCAATCAAAATGGTGTGTAGGTCTACGCGCGCTCCTATAAATTAAATAATTTTGTTTTCTTTTTTATTATTCAGTGAGTTTTCTCGCGAAAACTTTCCACTAATAGCGTTGTATTGTTAATTTTTGTGTTTTCTGTATTTTACTCAAATACTTAATTACCTTATTTTACTTATCCTCCAACAAAATATTTCTTTAATTTTGTTTTGATGTAAAATGAGATGAGAAAAGTATTTTTCATAGGTATTTTTTAAACCTAATATTATATACTTAGGTACCATTTTCGAATCGTATTGTTACAATATCGTTCAAATGTATAATCTGTTGGGTATTTATTAGTTTTGGAATCGATAATTGAATTTGATCGTTTAGGTACTTTAATAATTGATATCTATACTTATAATAAATCTGTAGAGAGGCCAATTCTGTACATGAGATATATTTAAAAAAAAACTATGAAGGGGTGATAAGGGATCGCTACTGATGCCAAAAATGCAATCAGTAAAATTTTTGTCTGTCTGTCTGTCTGTCTGTCTGTCTGTCTGTCTGTCTGTATATTCGTTATAGAAACAAAAACTACACGACGGATTTTAACCAAATTTGGCACAATTATTCTTCATACTCCTGGGCAGGTTATAGTAAAAGAATCATGTAAATCGGTGTAGAAACACCAAAGTTATACATGAAATACGCTATAAGTCATCGCGCGTGAATACAGAATCATGCCATAAGGATTATTTTTGTGTATCAGTTGCCGCGTTCGACGCGCTTCGCGGCGGGAGCTATAAAAAGGCGGCGGGTCTGCACCCGTTTCGCGTTGTCATGGCATTACGTGTGAACGGCTGAACCGATTTCGATAATTCTTTTCTATTATATTCCTTGAAGTACGAGGATGGTTTTTATGTAGAGAAAACGTAAATATGTACCACGGGCGAAGCCGGGGCGGACCGCTAGTTTTAAATAAAAAAAGACCTATATACAAGACTTACCTCTATATATTGTATCGTTCATCTGCTTTCCTTTTTTTACACGAAACACAAGCTTAGGTAATAATTCTAATTATATATAGTAGGTATGGTATTTTCAACTTTTTAGTTTAATTTGTTTCATATTTAATTTATTTCTATCTTAATTTCATTTTTTTTAAACAATTCAAGAAAAAAAAAATCTCATTTTTTTAAATTGGCGGGAATACGCACATTATTACACAGATAACATATTCAACATAACAAATTCTAATTATTATTTATTACAGTTGCCATATTAAAATAAAACAAGTAAAAAACAAACTTATAAATGTTTTATTAAAATATTTCAGTATAAAAAACTAATCTTAATAAACTATTAAAAAATATAAACTAAAAACGCGTTGTATATTCTACATCAAATGCATTATTTGTGTCGTTCTTTTCTTTTTTCAGAGCTTTCTTTTCCTTGGCAGCTTTAACATAGTCTTGAACTTGTCCTATAGTATCCATAAGAGGTAGATCTTTGGTTTCTGGGGTGAGAATTAAAAGGAGACTTGATATGACAGCTGAACAACCGAAGCATACTGAAGTTAGCGCTGGTGATATTCTTGTCTGTAAAATAAATGTGAATGTTGGTATTAAATATATATTTTTTTTAATCACAATATTATGATGAGTTGGGCTAGTGAATGTTCTCATTTCGTCTATTTATTTTAGTTCGTTTATTTTTTTGTAGTGAAACTTCGTTAGGCGCGTTGAGAGTTAAATAGCAAGGTCGCGTCATGGCAATACGCTCTCCGAAAAAAAGTCAAAGAAGTTTCACTTCTGACACGTATGCTCGGCCCTTCTCCCTTCTCCTTTCCTGAGGACAGCAACACATCCACTTCCCAGTGGAGTGGATGCTTATGGGCGGCGTGTATCGCTTAACACCAGGCGACGCGTCTGCTCGTTTGCTATCCTATAGCATTAAAAAAAAACACACGCTCTCTTTTATTGTGAATATACTTAAATAATAACTCAATTTCGTGTGTACAAAAATATAGAAAAAAAAAGAAGTGAAAACTTGATTATAATAACGTTCAGCATGTTTGATATATTTTTGGAATGGTATCCGTCTTACGCATGGAATATAAGGGCTGAAAAAATAATCAAGAAATCATCAGATTTTATACCCAACGCCGCTAAAGAAGTTTTCACTTCAAAAATTATAAGGAACAAAAAAAAATGACACAAATATAGTAAGATTCTTACCAATATAGATGATAATGGAGCTAAGGTAGTACCAGCGCAAGACGCCAACGTACAGAATCCAAGTAGGGAGCCTCTCACACTGGTTGGAAATAGCTCCATTGTATAAGTAACAATGCCGGTGTAACAGGCGGCCACCACAAGTTTCCCGATCAGGAAGAGAGTAATTTTAATCTCTGTGTAATCTGTAAAAACGGGAATGCAATCTTAATTAAAGAAAGGATCGTTAAAAAGTACCTAAATATTTATTGTAATGTAAGAAAAATAATTCTTTAAATACTATCAAAGAATTGTGTGAAATATTATTCATAGCCGTCTGGCACTACTTAACAAAACCTGACAAATACATATAATAGACTACAAGCCCGCATAGGACAAAAATATGGGTCAAATGAACCA
>CAJQZN010041673.1:0-22497 GCA_907164685.1 Colias eurytheme
TGTTTAAAATACTATACCTGAAAAATATGTGCTGCAAATTCCCTTATCCCACATGGATTAAGTCTGGTGCTATCATCTGTGCAATAATAATCCAAATAGAACCAATGTGCTAATTCTATTTGGAAACATATTCGTACCAAATTTCCTCTGTCTTCTGGCGGCAAATTTATAATGAAACGACTAGATAAAAAAAGAAACGATTAAACATATTTAAATCGATATTCACGTTCATAATTTAAAATGAAAAAGACGTATTTAAATATCATCACATTATTATGTTTCTACCTGCATAAATCGTCGAGGATATCGATCGGTATTGAATGTTTATTTACTTTTGAACTTGTGCTTTGAAAAGCCATTTCTTTGTGTACACAAAAGTAAAAATAAGTCTAAAAAACACTGTAACTCAGCTTATTTGTTTTGTTGGTAAACAAGAAACTAATAATAAATATAAACATTTATTTCTACGCAACAAAACTGTTTGCAATTTGCATGACATGAAACAAACAAATGACAATTTCGCATGTCACGTACGTCAGCTGTCAAAGATCACATGTGCATAACAGACCATATTAGAATATAGATTAAATAAATTAATATAAGGAATGCTACGTAAATAGTGGCTGTTTTCCAATTACAGAGCATAATGCGACTCAGTGCCGCACAATGCCGAATTATGCTGATGCTTAATTGGAACGTGAAACGCACCAGCAGGTTGCGCTAAGTTCAGTGTTGAAAAAAAAATATTCTTATAGTTAAGCAATAACCCTAAGCAATAACCTCATTAAATGTGTAAATAAAGTGGTATACATAATAATTGGTTGAAAAATATTTACGGTTATTTTAAGTAATTTGGATTTTGATTATTTCATTAACATTTTTTTCAATGTTTGTACCTTCATCCATACTTATATTTATTTTTTTAACACAATTTGAATTAACTTTGGTTATTTCGAAAAAACTACAATGAAACGAAAGCTTTAAATTTTTTTCCAACAATTAATAATTACTAACCATAAATCGATTGCACGCATCAATTCACGCGCATTACTTTTTCTAGTGCTCGATTGTGCGAAGCGTTGCTGTAGTTGGAACATTCAACGTTAGGCATTATGCCGCATAATGCGCTCTAGTGCTGTAATTGGAAAACGGGGAAAGTTGTGGGGCGTGTTAGGGCCGGCGCCCACTGCCGGCACGGCATGGCATGGCAGGGCAGAGGTTTTTATTACTAATGAAGTTATTTTGAATCTTATTTCAATCAGTTTAGAATTCAAGTTACTTTATTTCGATGCCACGATGCCGCGACGTGTTGCAGGATGCTGCAGCATGACGCGGCACGCCGCGGGATGCGGTGGCATGACGTGTCTTGCTATTTTATTCCAAGGGATGCCGCGGCGCACCATTGCATCCCGCGAGGCGTATGCGTCACTTTGGGGTCGAGTAATTATGATTTCTAGCTAGTTGAAATAAGGTTGAAACTTATGCAGCATTAGCGCGGAGCAAAACTGATGGATGCCAGAGTGGCTGGGCTTTTAGCAGGATGCTACGGCATGCCACTGAATGCCGCGGGATGTCACTGCACGCCGCGGGATGCCATTGCACGCCGCGGGATGCTCTGCCGTGCCATGCCGTGCCGTGCTGGCAGTGGGCGCCGGCCCTAAAAAATACCGTACTGTAGATCTGGCTGTGGATGTGTCAATAACCCTCAGAGGAATAAACCTATAGAGTTCTTATATTGAGACAGAACAAAATACATATTTTCTAATCTACTTACTCTTAGTCAATAACAGCATAAGTCAGATTGAGATAGCGATAGAGTATCTGCACTGTCTTCAAACGTAGCGCGCCGGCAGTCAGTTTGTTTTCCAACCAGCTGGTGGGCTCAGTGCGTCAAGTGTTTTTAACGAAATATTTAGAAAATATAAAGTGTATAGTGTTTCTTTTTATTTGTCAGTGTGCTAAAATGACTATTGTATGTTTAGCTACCGGCTATCACTAGTCGAATGGGAGTTTTGGATGAAAACAATGAAAAAATATCTTTCCATCGGTAAGTGATTTTCAGCAAATTGATAAATATTTATGTTCTAACCCTATTTGAAGGTTTTATCAAGCGCTTTTTTATAAGTTTATGTTGTAACTGTAACATTTACCCACTTTATGGGGTTGTGGAATACAAAAGAATTAAATAATTTTTAAAAATGTCACAATATTATCACGTTTGGCATTTTGTTTACCACCGTAGTGTTGTAACACATCTAGCGTATATTATCGATTTATGACAAAAAATCTATTTCATATTAACGTTGATTTATTTATTTTGTTTCTTATATCAGATTTATATGTAGTTTGTTGTTGCAAATAATAGATGTAAATTTTCTACAGCAGGAAAATAAAAAATACCACGTGGTTGTTTTATTTGACTTATCTGTTTAGTTTGTTGTTTCTCTTTTAGATTATTAATTAATTCATTTTGTTTTAGATTTCCAGAGCTAAATAAAAAATGGGTATAAAACATGAGACGAGTAGATTGGACGCCGTCGAAATTCGCTAGATTGTGTTCACTGCATTTCGAGCCTGCGTGTTATCAAGATGGATACTCTAGAAGAATTGTGCAATCTTACGCTTACGTTTTTTTTTGTTCCTGTAGATAATAAATACATTT
Source organism: Colias eurytheme (assembly GCA_907164685.1). Lineage (NCBI taxonomy): Eukaryota > Metazoa > Arthropoda > Insecta > Lepidoptera > Pieridae > Colias > Colias eurytheme. Next base: position 2,663 of record CAJQZN010041673.1, read on the forward strand.
GTGTTTTATTTGGAATTTTTTTACACATAAATGTGTAACTATGTGAAAATTAAACGGTTAATTAAATGACAGTTCTCATAGATGAGAAACTACTATTGAAATACATACTTAATATACATGCGTTTTCAAAGAAAAACCCGCATAGTTCCCATTCCTGTGGGATTTACGGGATCAAAAGTAATTTTTCCAAATTTCATTGTAATCGGTTTAGTAGTATTCGCGTGAAAGAGTAACAAACATCCATCCTCACAAACTTTCGCTTTATTAGTAGGATGTAAGTAAAATGTTTTCTTTAAGACTGTCCTTTTATGAACTTGTTAAAATGCTGCATGATTCCCTCATGCTGACTGTGCCTTTCTCCTCACTCCTTTAACTTTATCATCATTTCCATCTTTATTTTAAATTAGTTACATTTCAAGTTTTAAAATTTATTTTATAATATACTAGCTTTCCGCCCGCGTTTTTAAAGAAAATCCCGCACAGTTCCCGTTCACGTGGGATTTCCGGGATAAAACCTATGTTATGTGTGTATGTACAAAATTTCATTGTAATCGGTTCAGCAGTGAAAGAGAAAGTTATCCATTCTCGCATAATTTCACATTATAGACATAGGTCGTCACAGGTAAGGGGTACGCCACTGCCAGCAGGCAGAAATGATAACTCAGGGGTGGATATCAGTTCTTTACTAATAAAATACTTATACAAAGGTTGTGGATCAGTGGTCGCCTTTCCACACAAGGTCACAATACACTATATTATGAGAATGCACACAAGATCAAATTAGGGTTTGCGCGGGAAACGTTAAAGTTAGGCGTAGCTTCGCGTTCGCGGTTTATCCTCGACTGCCCTAACGGCTGCACGTGCGGGAGACGCGCCGGCCGTTACAGAGGGGCGCGGGAGGTGAGGTGAACCTTATGGGCAAGCGTCCCTGCTGCACGTGCGTGAGACGCGCCGACCGTTACAGAGGGGCGCGGGAGGTGAGGCGAACCTTATTGGCAGGCGTCCGCGAGAGGCCCTTGTGGGTAAGACACGGGTACCTACAAGACTACGGTTTACTATAACATTTATTATATTCGTAGGATTAAACAAATAATGTATTCAACTGAAATTAATGATTAATTTTGTTTTTTTTTATTATTTATTATTTCACGAAACCGTAAATGCAAAATGCATTCACGATTTTATCGATTGAAGCACATCCCATCACTATCACCTTCTATCTATCTAAATACGTACCTATAGTAAAAATGGTGCCATGACTATGTTGAGACGTAGCTTGTAGTCTATAGCTATCTCATTCTTTCATACGACGTTTTCTTTAGATAGAGAGAAACAAATATATGTAAATTGTATACGCTCGATACAAGTACTCTATAGGTTTATTGCTCTGAGCAATAACCTGTCCACTGTCATAATATGTCTTCTCCAAAATATGTCAACGTCAAATATCTAAATATTGACGAACAGGAGTGAAAATTGAAAAATCTTTTTATTTATTAAATTTCTTGCAATTTTGCAGTACATGATTCTTATGTTTTACCCAATAACAAAGTAAAAAGTTAATAATTGATATTCAAGGGTTTATTAAACATTAAACTGGTTTAAAATCTACTTTTGCATAAACGTTTACTAGGAACATATTTTTGAAAGAAATATGGATATCACGCCTCTGTTTAAAGCCTGTATTAAAACAGTGAAGACCCGGAATAAAACTTTTGGTATACTGAGTCCCATACCTGAAGAGAAGAAGACAATATTGCGAACAAAATCAAAAAATGGTTTTATGCTAGCAGCTAAAGACATAACGTCTCAAATTACGAAACTGAGAGATTTTTTGTTAGAGCACCGAGAGAGGTACTTAAACGTGTTAAATGTTCTATCGGAAGACGAAATGTCGGAATATGAACGCGATCAAATCGACACAGGCGCTCAAAGGATCATAAATACTTGTTCCCATCTTTTGAAAGAATTTCGAAATGATAATCGCAAGCTATCTGTTTCACAACAGACACGGGAGTACATGGATGCTGTTATAGATCTTGTTGATGCCTATTTGAAAGCGGTATGTAAGATACACAGTGAGTTAAAAGCGTTCAGGGTAAAGAGAGCTCTGGATATGCGGAAACTGTCTCGTTTGGAGCTGCCGCAGAAGAAATCTTCCATTCCAAATCCATTTGTTGATAATATTATTGAGCCTATTGAGAAAGACAATGTAGACAATGAAATAGTTAATGAAGAAACTGATAGTCCAAGGAAAAAAATAGAGTTATCAGAAAATGAAGTGGCCGTGATGTCTGATGAAGGCGAACTAAGTGCAGAGGAGTTACAAATGTTTGAATCAGAAAATGTGCAACTGCTGAATGAACTAAATAGTATGACAGAGGAAGTTAGACAGATTGAAAGCAAAGTACTTCACATAGCTGAGTTACAGGAGATATTCACTGAAAAGGTGCGTTGGATGACTTGAATACTCTATTGCAATCAAAAACTTAACAATAATGTGAAAATTTTTTTTTCATTATTTTCAAAATTATGAAACTTAATAACAGTGGAGATGTCTTATTGGATTATAAGTTATCTCTTGTTTTTATTATATTTATCTACTGCAAAGATAAAATGCATGCATTATAAATTCCAAATAATACACTGATTATGATGCCATAAAACATAATTTACAAAATTACTCAGATACTAAAGAATTTGATTGTTTCAGGTATTGCAACAGGAGCAAGATATAGATAGAATAGCCAACACAGTAGTGGGTACAACAGAAACTATGAAGGATGCAAACGATCAAATAAAGCAAGCCATTCAAAGGAATGCTGGGCTGCGAGTCTATATGCTATTTTTCTTCCTTGTCATGTCATTCACTTTACTTTTCCTTGATTGGTATAATGATTAAAATGTTTGCGAAATGTATAAATTAACTTATTGAAAATATATTGAAATAAAATATCTTAGCAGATCTTTATTGTATGATATTACATAGTCATTATCTCATGTGGTAATATAACATTTAATTAATGTATGTACTTGGGTTATTTTTTTCTGTTAAGTGGCGAAAGAAAAGTAGAGCTATCGATAAGACGATTAGTAAGACGTAGTATCTATTAGATAAGACGATTTTTTAATATGGTTTAATAAAAAAATTGTTTTTGTGATTTATTTTATTTTTACTACAATCTTGGAAAACATGATTCAGGTTACAGTGAGTTATAGTAATTCCAAATTCCCTCCTTCCTCCGAGGTCTATCATTAGAGGACCAACAAATGTCATTATTGTGAACATGACAATTGACAGTGACACTAATGATAAAAGTTCACAGAATAGTGATAACAAAATAATTATTTTTTCAATGAATTACTTGAAACATCCTTGTGCTAGTGCATGTGATGTTTAAAAAATTACTATCCAAGTTTAGTCGATTGTTAGGTTCGCAGGCTAGGACTTTCGTCACACAGGAAAGGACACCAATTAAAACGATGCAAGAGCTTGGCTACGGTTTCAACGCCGGTAACTATAATAAATTGTTGTTGATATTCCTATTTATCATGCGGTTGCTAAGTTTTTATAAATCGATTTCCAGATGGGCAATTGAGAAAGCTCGGTCCGGATGGTGTTTTAGGCGATGAACCGTTTGAATTCAATATCAGTAACGATCACCAAGAATGTCAATCTCACTACGAAGTTCTTGGTGCTGCGGTGACTGAACACATATATCAACTTTTGGAGACTACAGAGAATCTATCTAGGTTACCCGTACCTAAAGGTACAACTTCAGAAAATGGTACATTTGTTTTTGTATCAAATGACTATGATCAAAATGATACTCTTTTAGTCTTGATACAAGGCACAGGCGCTGTTCGCGCTGGTCAATGGGCAAGATCGTAAGTATTTTTTACGTTAAGTATTGTATAATAAAATAACTAGGGAAAATAGTCATGGAGTATACTTGGCAAAAGAAACATGGAGTCTACTTGATAACTTTTTATTTAATTCATTGCTTTTAAACATTTAAACTGGTAAGTTATTGAATTTGTATAGTTGCACTCTTACAATTGTTTTAACTTTACAGGCTTATAATCAACGAAAATTTAGACAAAGGAACCCAAATTCCGTACATCCAGGAAGCCGTCAATCGTGATTTTGGTATATTGGTCATGAATCCAAACGACACTCACAGAGGTGGCAAGAAAATTCCAAATAGCAGTTCTAGTGAAGAACATGCTACTTATGTGTGGAAGACGTACATATCTGATTCAAAAGCTAAAAATATTGTGATAATAGCCCATAGTTATGGGGGTTTATTAACTGTTATGTTATCTCAGAAGTTTAAAAGTGACTTTGAGAACAGAGTTAAAGCTGTGGCCTTTACAGATTCTGTACATTCCTTTTCTGGTGCTAAAATAACAGATGCTTTGAAAAAGGTAAATATAATTAAAAAAAAAATCTTTTTGAAATATTGCATAAAACATAATGAAATTTATCTACATATCATAGTATCTTTGTGTATAATGTACATATAAAATTGATTTAGATGGCAGTTTATATACTCAAATATTTATTCCGGGAGTGAGTTGGGATTTTGAGACATGAGTTAATCCTAAAAATTTACAAAATATCCCTCTAAAATATTCTGAATTATACATTAATAGTTAAACTTTTTTTAGGTTGCAATAAATTGGATAGCTACTTCATCACCATTAGACACACCAATGAAGACTCCTGAGTTTGATATAACAAGATTATCTGCAGGTAATTTCATTGCTATAAAACTTATTATGTCCTATATAGACATTTCTTGCACTGCAATATTTAAAATAATTGCATTTATTAGAAATCAAATATCTATTTAATACTTTTAGAAAATTTCTGTGTACCCTCATAGATTTTTTTCTTTTTTTATAAATAAATTGCATTTTTTTTACAGGTCACCCCCAACATGAAATGACATCATATGCATGTATGAGTTCTGTGTTCAAATTTATTGATAAGAAGTTAAAAAGTTAGCTATGAATGATTAGTTATCTATATTACATGCGCACAAAAAAAAAACAAACAAATTTCATCAATCTTACTGCAAAGGAACGGAATACCTTCACAGAGGAATACAGTGATAGTATAGTGAATGGCCCCAATCTAGACAAGCATGCCCTTGCATCAATGCTAACCAACATATATTATTACTTCTACTACTATATGCCATAGTCTATTGACTGACTATTTAATGTAAAAAAATAATAATACACTAGTGGTCCGCCCCGGCTTCGCCCGTGGTACCTACATGTTTAAACTATCCTATCTCTCAAGTTGGATCGAACTGCACATGGTGTGCGAATTTTATTATAATCGGTTAAGTGGTTTAGGAGTCCATTGAGGACAAACATGTGACACGAGATTTATATAATACTAGCTTCCGCCCGCGCGGAAAAATTAAGATTTATTTTTTTTCTACGTATTTTTCCGGGATAAAAAGTAACCTATTTTATGCCCAGGATAATAAGGTATAATTATACCAAGTTTCATCGAAATCGAACCGTTAGTTTTTACGTGATGCCTTCACATACAGACAGACAGACAGACAGACAAAAAAATTTTTAATCACATATTTGGGTTTGGTATCGATACAGTAACACCCCCTGCTATTTATTTTTTAAATATTTTCAATGTATAGAATTGACCCTTCTACAGATTTATTATATGTATAGATATTATTAAGATAAGGCGCACACAAAGACAATAATAAATCTTATAAGATTTAAATTTTTTATTAAGTATGTACAATAAACAGTATAAATAATGTTTTTCAATAAAACAGTATATTTCACAAGCTTGTTTTATTTCTTCTTGCCCTTTGAGTAATTCTTCATCCAGTATTTAATATCTTGTTTATTGGCTCTCACACCTAGAACGGCAGATTTTGAATTAACGTCTTTCATTGCAAACGGTGAGAATCCAGCGATATAGTCAGGGTCTAATGCGTTAGTCTTGTTTCTAGCGAGTTTGCTCGCAAATCGTTTATGTATATGTTGATCTTCTGTGAGTATGGGATATTGGAAGTGTTGGCCACCTCTTGGTGTCGGCAAGCTAAATCGTTTGCCTCTAGCTGTGAGTGGTTTACGTCCGTTAATATGAATATGTTGGTTGCCATCATCGTCAACACTGACGGATACTTTTTTTAGAGTAGCATGACCACATTTAGGACAGAATAGCTTAGTCATAACACTGGTTGTTTTGAAGCAAGTAGTACAGCGGAAAATAAATGTGCGTAGATACCTGATGATTCTTCCATCAACTGCTGTGACGTTTAAACCTATTTGTTTCAGGACATTTTGCATGGCAAAGTCAGATGTTATACAAGCAACGTCTACATTCTTTTCCTCACATTCACCAAACTCAATTTCTTTTTTCTTCTCCTTTAGATTGCTCGGTGTTATCCATTCACTTCCATCATCATCATCATCATCACTTTCACTTTCATATTCTTCACTCTCTTCTTCACTTTCTTCTACCTGTAAAATAAAGTTCAAATATAATTTATGTCAAGTTATAAATAAATTTAAAAAGCAAGCTGCATTTCTTTGAGACTTATTTTTCACCAGACAATAATTACACTGAAATTCTGGTTCATATGATTTGGTTGAATAAAATGCACAAAGACATGCATTTTCATTTTGAGACTGGCTAAGATTTATATAATTTTTGATATCCTGCTTTACTGTTTTACGTTAATAACTCAGGCCCCGGAATCACAGACACAATAGAAAATCTATTGTGTTGTGGACCGATCGGGCCGTTCGGGGCTCAATGGGTTAACTAGTAAAATAATATATAATTATACCTTAACAATGAGATCAGCTGCCTCCTTATCATCCCTTAATTCCATATTCTTAATTTGTTCAGCAATTTCATCTGCCAATTTCTTGTCTTCATCATCTTCCTTATTTTCTTCAGCTGTCTCATGTGTAGGAATGGAACTATCATCAATGGTATCTGCAACTATTGTGTCCGATTTCTCTATATTTGTTATCTCTTCTGTTTTTTCATTTTTGCTTTTATCATCTGTCCCAGCGTTATAACCCGGTAACCCAGTTACTTTAACAGTTTTCTGCATCGTTGGTTCCGTTTTAAGATGTTCAATTCCAACCATTTCTTTTTCCATTTGATAAGTTAGAGCCATTACTTTTATGTCAGTGGCAGAGAGACTCGTATAATCACCTGTCTTTTTCGAAAACTCTGTGATGAATTTGATGCTTTCAGTGAATACATCTTTAACTTTTAAGTCGTACGGTAAAACAACAAGTTTTCTTCGCTGACGATCGTTGGTTATTTCATCAACTACTTCTTGGACTGTATATATGTTTTCCGCAATATTTTGTAGATTCTCAGCTTTAATAAACGCTGTCGTATCGACGACTAGATGTTTAATTAACTTCGACATATTCGCTGCATAAATAAAGTTTTTGCAATTTAATAATGTACAGTAGGTATAACACGTGCACTGGAAATTGTTAAACAAAACGTGACAATGACATTTGTGAATTGCCATGCCATTTGGCCAAGAAGCTTATATCTAAAGCCGGGTATCCACTTAGGTTCGCCGTGGATTGCGAACACTGTGTGCTCCGCGAACGTGAACGTGTACAGTGTACACACTGCAACATCAGTGCTCCTGTCGGTGCAAACATGCCGCCTCCAGAATTAGTAGGAAGTGCAGCTTATCCCCGTTTTCCAATTACAGCACTAGAGCGCATTGTGCGGCATAATGCTTATGGTTGAATGTTCCAACTACAGCAACGCTTCGCACAATCGAGCACTAGAAAAAGTAATGCGCGTGAATTGATGCGTGCAATCGATTTATCATTAGTAAATAATAATTGTTGGAAAAATTTTAAAGCTTTCGTTTCATTGTAGTTTTTTCGAAATAATCAAAGTTAATTCAAATTGTGTTAAAAAAATAAATATAAGTATGGATGAAATAATCAAAATCCAAATTACTTAAAATAACCGTAAATATTTTTCAAAATTATTATGTATACCACTTTATTTACACATTAAGGCTGCAGTCTAGCAAAATTGCGTTTTCAACAAGTTATTTGACAATTTTTTCCCGGCTAATGAAATGATAAACTGAATTTTTTTTTCTTGTTTATCAATTAGTGTTATATACGCAATGCGCGTGAATTTTTTCCCATTTATAAAGTTACTTTATGTTACCTTAATCAGGCCTTCAAGATAAGTCTCTTTCCCCCAAAGACATTTCGAGCTAAGTTTGTGCACTCACTACGTTGCAACCGATTACAATTTACACAATCTGATCAGCGCATTATTATCCTTATATAGTCGTTATTAAAAACTGCTGAATACAATTGCCGAAAAACTTATGATTTTCTTAATTAGAACGTTATAAATTCATTAAATTTCCCATTTTTTGCCTTACAAAATCTATTGATAAATACTGCTAAAAGTTATTTTTTCCATTAATTTATTCGAGTTGGTTGAAGACCAGTGAGTATGAATTTCTTTAGTCGCGCTCCTTGGGCCGGAGCGTTCTGACGTGTGCTCTACGCTCGATTTTCCTTCATACCGAAGTGAAAGTTGCTCTACTTCATTAAATTTAATATTTTTGTTAATTGATTATTTTTATCTTAGTTTTGTGCAAATATTCGTATTTTTAAACATTTGATTTCGATATGGAAAATAAACGAAAAAAATACGCGTGTAACTACTAGAAAAAAAATTTTCTTCGAACATAAAGTTAATGAAGCCAAATAGATTGCAAAGGTGATTGGCAACAATTTCTTTATTTTACGGGGTGTCAGTAAAGGGATGTATATTTCTTTAAAACTAAAGTAAGCTCATAAATTTTCTTATAATATAATTTTTTTGAAGTTCCAAAAATGTTTATTTTTCGTTTGAGAAATACGAAATATAATATAAACTTGTATTGAGAACTTGAACTTCCCAAGTTCGTCCGGGGAAATCCCCATACGGGGAAAATGATTTGTTAACTCCAAAATTGATCCGAGGTGTTTTAATTTTTTCTTATAGTCTTTTTCAACGTAGCGGCATGTTGTTTGATTATTAATTTTGTAACTTAAATACAGGATGTTGGTTTTATATTCTGATCTTACAGACGCGCTGACAAATTTAGTCCGCCATTTCTATTTTAGTCTACCAACTCTAAGTACCAATATTAAAACGAATGGATTATCATCACATCATCAAAACTCAGATGTAATGGAAGATCACAATAACATAGAAAATTCAGTGGGTGTTGAGAACTAAACAAACAGAAGTAACAGAGACGCGAAGAATAAAAAAAGAGGACGAAAACGATAATTCGTTGATGCTTTCCCTTTTCGACGTATTGTTAGGGTACATCACCAATCTGCAAAAAACAAAACTGATGATTCCCAATTGCTGATTAAAAATGAAAAACAAATAATCGACAACAGTGGTGAAAATTTGCTGATCAGAATGAAACATCCTTCAGTGGTAGCAGATTTACTCATTTCAAATGTATCGGTGAACAGCGTAAAGGAGAGGAGGACAGGAAAACATTATGAATGTGGATGGTGGATTGTATACAGGGTGTAATCGATAAGTATGTGCAGGTGATTATGACGTTATTATTGCAGGTATCAAAAAACTTAAAACTGATATCGAAATTACTTTACCCAATGAGCAAAATGACAATAATAACTTTTTAAAAGTATGACGAGAAATATCTAAAAAATTTACTTTATACACTCCCATATCAAAAAGGGAAAATGGGACTAGTAGAAGTTAAATGTCTTATTCCGGCAAAAGACATGAATGCAGAAGATGCGGTTAAAAAAAATTTTATATTTGAAATACAATGCAAAAAATAACACTTTTGTCATAGATAAGAATCATGACTATTTTTTCTAAATTCAGGGACAACTAAACGTTGCAGAAGCAGAAGTCTGCTTATTTGCTGTTTGGACTGGAGTGAATAATTCGTTAAAAATAGAATATATAAAAAAGTATGTAACGTTTAGGCAAAATAAAATGATGGACCATTATCAAGATTTTACATAAATTGCCTACTGTCAGAATTGATTGATTCGAGACTTCAGCATTCGATGCCCATCAAGGACCCATCCTATATCATTCAAGCGATTGAAATAAAAGAGATAAATCCAGTCCAACCGATAAAGCATCAGAATGCTAGCAAAAGATTTATTAGGTTTATCAATATAAATCTATATATTACACATAATATAATAAATCTGTAGAAGACGCGAAGACTGACATCCGCGCGGATGGAGTCGCGGGCGGAAGCTAGTCAGAAATAAATATCTTTTGTTTTCATTTGCGTATTTTTCTATTTTATAATTTTTTAACACAAATATTACATTTTTTTTATTATATATAAAATTTGTTTATCCGTTTTATTAGTTAAACTGAACAACTTTCACTAAGAAACTTAGGTCGAAAAAAATGTATAGAGTTATGCATTTTGTATGGAAAGCTTATTTTTTTTTATATTTCGTCCAAATTTCTTTGTAAAAGTTGATCAGTTATATAAACATGAAGTTGAAGATATCAATAGAAAGTATTCGCAAATTTTGTGTACTGATAAAAAAAAATCACCCGGTGTAATTTTCACGAAAATTGTTTCAAATTGTCATTTTTGGTACTTATTACGAATATTAAATTATGCATACGAATGATTTAATTTTTAAAAATTAAGTGGAGCAACTTTCCCTTAGTACATTTGTATTATTTACATATAGGATGACAGGATGCATTTGTTTGAACTACTAGACCAAGCCCTTAATGAGGTTATTGCTAACTCTATGAATATTTTTTTTTCAAGACTGAACTTTAGCGCAACCTGCTGGTGCGTTTCATGTTCTAATTAAGCATCAGCATAATTCGGCATTGTGCGGCACTGAGTCGCATTATGCTCTGTAATTGGAAAACAGCCCGGCCTTGAGCCGACGTACGTCGGGGATGGACCGTGAATAAGACGCTTAACCTAACCTAACCTAACTAACTACCTAGGTGTGAAAGGGATAAAAAAACATACAGGCGTCATTCAACGTCATATTTTCTTGTTACATTAAGTTAATGTTCATACTGAAATCTCCAGTGTATTAGATATAAGTTTACTGTTCTGTGGATATAAGCTTCTTGATTGGCACAGAACATATTATAATATACTCAGGGGAGGTCATGAACGTCATTTTTAACGTTCATGGCGTTCATGATATTTTTTTTTTCATAAATACGAGTGGCAACTGGCAACTCTCTTAGTGTGACGTTAAATGTCTGTTCACTGTTGCATTTTGTCAAAAATAGAAATAGAATTATTATAGAAACAAAATTTTCCAATTTCTGTTTTTAACAGTTTTAATGCCTGTACTTTCATAAAAACAATTTAGTATTTGTTTAAATTATTTATTTTTCTCTTCAAATGTTTTGTTGTTATTATTTTAGCCTAAGTTAAAATAAAAATGAATTCTAAAAGGGGTAAGCGTAATAAAGGGAGTAAGGTTTTTCCAATTGCTGAATCCGTCAGCATAGCTTTGAAGATACAACTGGATAAGTTCCTCAGTGACGAAAATGAGACGGAACTCGATTTGCCCTCGTTTTTATCTGCTCAAGAACGGGCTTTCATGCATAGGACTGTGTACAAATTGGGGCTGAAGTCAAAGTCGCGCGGGAAAGGTAAATTAATATTTGAGTACTTTGTTCTTTTAATAGTTTATTGATTACAAGCAATTTACAATTCAATGATGTATTTTTTACATCTGGTGTCTTTAAATGCAAATTATTTCATAAAACTTGTTAACTTGTGTATGTTTTTTTACTGACTTTTATTATGATACTTCGTTTAAAAATAATAAGCATTGAATAATCTACATACACAAATACCAACAAAATGTCTGTTCTTTAAAAAACTCAAGTTCTTGTTGTCAAAACTCAAAAGTTTTCAAACTGTAGAGTAGTTTGATTGTTTATGATCACCTTCTTACAATCTTAAACAACTATGAAGTTATATCCAACTTGTCTCAATGTATAATTATGAAATTATGCATTCCACTATCTTTATATCTTCTCCATACTGTTGATTTTGTTTGTAACTAAGAAATATTATTATTTATAAATGAAAATAAATGAAAATATGATGCTGTGCGAAAAGATGTATTTTTAGATACCTAGTAATACTAGCAACTACAATTTTTACATTGCATTGTTTTTACTTAATAAGATTGTGTAGCAAAATCTTGGATTTTTTTTATTAATAACTGTGCCTTTAATCTTAGTAAGATGTAGTTTTTCTCTCACTGATAATAATACAATTTTATAAATAAAATACATTATATTAATTTCATGTCCTGTTGCTATTTATTGTATTAGAATGACATGTTTGATGTTATATTTAAATGTTAAATTTGATTATTGAAATATTTTTTAATTTAATCCAATGATCTGAGATAAGCATGTAGTATAGAGATTTTTTTTGAAATGAAACTTCTTTATCGGGGTTGGAAAAAAATTTAGTGTAACATTTTGTCGTTACGCGTGACATTTTTCCGTAACGCGCCATCTTTTTCTTATCCCTACCACGCGTGATTCGATGTATTTCTGTAAAGTTGCATATAGTAAATTTTTTTTGAAAAATAAAAAAGTCATAAAAAAGTTTCACTTCTTACGTATGTACACTAGTACACGCACACATTTTTTTTAATATAGTCATGTGGGTAGATCACACCTATAATCATGTGGGTTTTGAATGTTACATCTTATAAGGCCTGCCGCATCTGCGCCTGATCGAGAAATGAAATGTGTCCAGGCTTGTTGAATATACCTATTCTATGACCATTTCAGGTGTAAACCGATACATGACGATCTACAAAAGGATTGGATCGACAATAATCCAAAATGACGCAAAGCTTATACTCGACTCAAACATGCGATGCACAATTACGGAACTGTTCAATGCATTTCCCATAACGAGCAAAGAAAAGGAGGACCTTAGCTGTTGTCCAGAGAAAGAAAGGAGCCCACAATTGGCCCATAAGAGTATGGGACAGTTAAACAATGGTGTGGCCCAGGTGAGATATAAACCTAGTCTTACAACAAAATACTTTAGACAGGGTTTAACTTTAAGAGCGGGTTCCCTTTAATTTGGTTTTGTTGTATTTCACATAGACAACTATTAAAGTGACAGATCCCTGGTTTAAAGTTAGACTGTGTTTAAATTGTTTTGTGGTAAGACCATTATTGTTTCTTATTTTTTTACACACACGCAAAGTGGTGTTAAATTATTATTATTTGATACAGCTGCTAAGAACATGCTTCTTTGCAGCTGTTAGTAACATGCTTCTTTCCATCTGTAAAAACAGGTTACTGGTAAAATACATTACTTAGAATACAATGCCATTCTCTATTCAACATATTATCCATACTAATATTATAAATGTGAAAGTAACGTCTGTCTGTCTGTTACTCAATCACGCCTTAACTTCTGAACCAATTTGCATGAAATTTGGTATAGAGATATTTTGATACCCGAGAAAGGACATAGGATAGGTTTTATCCCGGAAATCCTACGGGAACGGGTTTTTCTTTGAAAACGCGGGCGAAGCCGCGGGCGGAAAGCTAGTATTATATATAACATGTTTTGAAATAATAATTATTTGATCTTTCTTTTTTAGGGTTCCGTAGCCAAAATGGCAAAAACGGAACCCTTATAGTTTCGTCATGTCCGTCTGTCCGTCTGTCCGTCTGTCCGTCTGTCACAGCCGATTTACTCGGAAACTATAAGTACTACAGTGATGAAATTTGATGGGAATATGTGTTGTATGAACCGCTACAAAAATATGACACTAAATAGTAAAAAAAAGAATTGGGGGTGGGGCCCCCCATACATGTAACTGAGGGATGAAATTTTTTTTTTCGATGTACATACCCGTGTGGGGTATCAATGGAAAGGTCTTTTAAAATGATATAAAGTTTTCTAAAAAACATTTTTCTTAAAGTGAACGGTTTTTGAGATATCAGCTCTCAAAGTCGTAAAAAGTATGTCCCCCCCCCTCTATTTTTATAACTACGGGGTATAAAATTCTAAAAAAAATAGAGGTGATGCATGCTAATTAACTCTTTCAACGATTTTTGGTTTGATCAAAGTATCTCTTATAGTTTTTGAGATAGGTTGATTTAACTGTAATTTATTATATTTGCTGCTACGGAACCCTTTGTGCGCGAGCCCGACTCGCACTTGGCCGGTTTTATTTCAAATATTTATATTAATCAAAATTGCCATGGATTAAAAATTAAATTGAATTTAATTTAATAATAGCAAAGACTTTTTCTCAGTGCTACGAAAATTGTTAAAGTTGGTCTTGTAATTACAAATCTAAAATTCCATGTAATTTAAGGCCCAATATTGATACAATTCTTCTTAACTTATGACTTACTTATATATGAAGTTAATTTGTAAGTTTTTTTTACTGGTAATCATGCCACTGTACCAACAAAGTGGTTTAAAAATTATAAATGTCTTTCAGATTCCAAACACTTCATACAACCCAGAATTAATAAAGTTCAGAGAGAAGTTACCTGTGTATGAGCAGCGACATAAATTATTGAACGCTATCAATTCTAACCAGGTTTGTCAACTTTTTGTCTTTCTATACTTACTGTAGAAATAATCTATGTATTTAATACTATAACACCTAGTTATTTCAGACACTTTTTTATTTCGTTTCTCTTTGCATTTCCGTGTTTAGCAGTTTATCCATAATGTTAAAAGTTAGTTTCTTTTAATTTTAAATGTATTGTATTTGTAAAATTTAAATTTCCTAATAAATAACACTATTTTACTTCCTTTAATTTTAATTCATAAAATCTGTCTAAATTTTAATTAAAAAAAATTATATTTATTAACATACAATAAAAATGATCACTCGCTTTAGGTGATCATAGTGGCCGGCGCTACAGGGTGCGGCAAAACGACGCAGTTACCACAACTCGTGCTCGAACACTGTCAAGAGCACAAACAGCCCGTGCGGATATACTGCACACAGCCCAGACGAATATCGGCCGTTTCTGTTGCAGAACGGGTAATCATCATAAATTAATAAATGCGTTGTGTTTTTGAAGTGAAAACTTCTTTAGCGGTGTTGGGTATAAAATCTTAAACTCGCGTCAGGACAAGTGGCATGATCGAAAAAGCGTAAGACGGATGTTTTTTTTTTTTTAGCCCTTACATTCCATGCGTAAGACGGATACCATTCCAAAATATCAAACATGCTGAACGTTAATAATCAAGTTTTCACTTCTGCCGGCACTACCGGAGTGCAACCCGTCTTTTTTTTTATTATATATTATACTTGTCTTATTTTGAAAGTATATACTGGGACAGGGATTAGCCTGATAAATTTTAAAATTGACCTGTGTTTCAAGTTCGATTGACAAATATTTCAAGTCCGTACAGATTAATTCACTTTAATTGATGTTTTTAAGCAAGTTACCTCTCTTTGAAGATAAATTGATAGACTTCAAATGTTGCCTATTAAATTGGCTCGACTATAAATGCCTTGGTAAGCACAAATCTCAAGAGTCGAGATTGGCGGAACCGATTTTGTTAATTCTTTTTTTATAATCTGTTATTTTAATATCTGTCTATAACTCATTATATAACTAAAAACAATAAATACAGGTGGCATACGAGCGCATGGAGAAAATAGGCCAATCCGTCGGCTACCAAATAAGACTAGAGTCGCGCGTGAGTCCGCGCACAGTACTGCACTACTGCACTAACGGTGTGCTTCTACGAACACTCATGGCGGGTGACGATGCGCTAACTGGTGAGACACTACACTACACGATATTACACTACACCACACGATATTACACGACACGACACGAAAAGATACTACACTACACTATATTAAAGTACACAACACGATACTACACTACACTTCACAACACTACACGACAATACGCGATACTAAACTACCTACACCTTAAACATCAGGCACCACAAACAGCTCACTGCACCACTAAACATACAACACGCCACACAACTTCTACTTTGTTCCTTCTCAAAGAATACACTATCAGGTCGGGAAGTTTCTTTACATTACCTTCGATACAGTAATAGATGGCAAGTATTTCATTTAGAAATTAAAGACTATCTACTACTACTATCACAATTCAAATAATTATATTTAAAAAAAAACAAAATTGCCATAATATCTATAAAAAAGAGCGTGTATGCCGAGCACACGTGTCAGAAGTGAAACTTCTTTGGCAAGATTCAAAGGTACCAAAATCGTCGCCTTACTCCATGACGTGACGGTATTTCCATGACGCAACCTTGAATTTTTACTCTAAAGAAGTTTCAATTCAAAAATACAAAATGGCTATAAATAAATATTTCAGGACAAGTTTCACACACGGCACGATCTGATCCCATACTAAGCTTTTCGTTTGTGTTATGGAAACCGGATGGCTGATAAACATACATATACAATATATAATTTTAAATAAATATATAATATGTGAAATATCTTTAAAAAATTTAATTTTTTTCCAGGTGTAACACACGTGTTCGTGGACGAAGTGCACGAACGCGATAAGTTCAGCGACTTTTTGCTAATAGCGTTGCGTGATGCACTCGCTCGCATCAAGGACCTGAAAGTTATACTCATGTCCGCTACCATGGATACGCAGATATTTTCAAGGTAAGGGTCAAGGACATTTTGGCGGTAAAAAGGGTTATGTAGATATAGAATTGCTTGATTTTTAGTTGTTCAGATTTTCATTAATTGTTCGTTTTTGGTTCTCTTTTTTTAAGTATCAAAGTAACTATTAAATGTTTCTAGGGTTCCGTACCTAAAGGGTAAAACGGGACCCTATTACTAAGACCTCGTTGTCTGTCTGTCTGTATGTTGGTCTCCAGGCTGTATCTCATAAATCGTAATAGCTAGAAAGCTGAAATTTCACAAATTATGTATTTCCGTTGCCGCTATAACGACAAATTAATACTAAAAATAAAAATAAAAAATATATATATGAAGCGGGGTCCCCATAGTACGGAACCATTCGTGCGCGAGTTCGATTCGCACATTAAAACTACGAAAACTTATTACTCACATAAAAACAAAATTGCAGATTTTTGCTCACCCACCTCCTTTTAACGTCTCTCCTTACATATTACTTACGGTGGCCTTGGGCTCTCGCTAGCGATAAGGCCACCGTTTGTACACATTGTTTTCCTCTTATCTGTACTTTATGTGTCTCTATTTCCTTTGTGTGTGCAATAAATAATTAAATAAATAAAACAAAATTGCAGATACTTCAACAGTTGTCCCGTGATCACGATTCCGGGCCGACTCCACGATGTACAGCGCCATTATTTAGAGGACGTGCTAAAGTTGACGAAGTATAGTAATAAGAAAATGGCGAAGGTTGAACGCGAGTTGAAAGCTAGTATCAAGCCGGGCCACGGTTATTGGTCGCAGTCGCAGCTTGAAGGTGAGGCATTTTTCATAATATTTCTTAATTAAAGGCCGGTTTCTGAATTGAGAATTTAAATTTATAAAAAATGGAAAAAATTCGATCACTCAGCGGGACTCGAACCCGCATCCTTTCGCGCCATTCCGGGGCGGATGCCTGACCAACTCAGCCACTCGTGACCCGCCAGAGTGATCGAATTTATTCTATTCTTTCAGTTTTATGTGTCTAAGGGACACACCACGCGATCGAATTTTTTCTATTCTTTATAAATTTTTATTTATATCGAACAGAGAATTGCTTTAAAAAGCTTAGGTCACACACAAGAAAATATTTAAGCAGCATTTATGCATATTTTCACACGTTCGTCTTGTCAAATATTTAATGCAGAAACCTTAATTCGGATATATTATTAAAATTTAAATGCAATGACTTTAAAAGTTGATGACATTGGATTCTTTATATCTTTATTCCATTGTCCTTGTTCCCTAAGTATCCATAGAATCCACGTGCTGAGTGCAGAAACCGAATATTGTTTCAAATTCTTGCAAAATATGCTAGCTAAATAGACCGATTATTTATTTGAATCTTAAGATACACGTTTTAAGATTTAAGTAATCGGTCTATTTAGCTAGCATATTTTACAAGAATTTGAGACAATATTCGGTTTCTGCATTCAGCACGCAATATTCAATGCCATGGATACTTAGGTAACAAGGATCGATACAACGTGTATCTGACGATAAATTAAAACTAATATAAATACTCAATAACAGGACAGAAACAAGCTGAAATAATAGAAGAGAAAGATAGTCTAGACCCCGCTATGCAGGCGGACATGGACGAATTCCTGGACGAGTGCTTCAATGAGGGTAGTTTGGTAAGTGATATCTTCTTCTTAATTAATGGCGAAGTAAAAACTTACCAAAGTAATATTATAAGTGACACTTAATTAATGACACAATATGCAAGATTGTAAACTGTCGAAAAACTGTGATTCGATTCGTAACTGTGATTAAAGTTTAGTGAATTATTTATCAGGTGATTATAAATTTATAATCTATCCGATAAATTGTGAAATTGTACACGACGAACAATACCTTGCGCGCTATTGGTTTAACGGATAATATGGTATTGAATATTGAATATTTAAAAACTATATAGAAATAAGAGTATTGTAACTCCATCGACTATAGTCCTTTTCACCTATGATGATTCCTGTGACACTTCATCGTGTTCCGAATTACGTATTTTATGTTTAAAACGCCAAAATAATTTTAGTGCATAATATTTTTATTTTATGGCGGAATTATTGCCAAAAATTTAAAAATAAAACATCTTAGGCGCGCCGCACACCAGCGCCACATGCTACATGCATCGAACATTTACGTCGCCACAATCAATTCGCTACAATTCAGCTTGCTTCAAATGTATTGTATATGCGCACATCGGAAGCACAGTTGTAGCGTGGCACCGCTTTGAGAATGTCAACATCATCGTCTGATGACGACGATTTCTTGGTGTGGCGCCACAAATAACGAACGTGTTCGATCTTGAATTCGTGTAGCGCGGACAACGTCTCGCCACAAAGTGCGCCCGCTACAAATGTTTCCTCGGTGTGCGTGCTCGCGTGCAAATATATGGGGGCGATAAATGTGTCGCGGTTCAAATGTGGCGCCACAATTATCGAGACACAAGTGTATGCCTGGTGTGCGGCGCGCCTTAAACTTATAAATCGAAAACAGTATTGTTTAGTCTAATATAATGAAAAATAACACAAAAATATAATACCTACGCAATTTGTGTACATGAAATGGATCGTTGAAAAATCATAGAGTTGGAAAATCATATAATCGGCGCCCATCTTGTGATCGTTTGTCAATCGAGTCAATCGTCTGTACGAGTGCATACAAGTTGCATTTTTTTAATGATACTTTACGTGGTATTCTGTTATTGTTACTAATTGTTATTGTTGACTTTTTGTTGCTGTTGTTTGCTAAGTTTCCTTACTTAATTGTTGGCGAAATGCCGAAAAAACTAATTTTAGTACTTTATTCAAATCGATTTCATTTCCATATAAAATATTATCGATAATCGAAAACAATTGATATGATTTCAGTAAAGACATCTCTACACGTGTCAAAAATCCATGTGTCACAGAAATCATCTTAGGTGGAAAGGACTATAGTAACCTGTCGTAAACTGCACTTGACGTACTCTTGGTGAAAGTAAATACTCGATATAAAACCTAACTGTGAGCTTTTGTAAAGTGACGAGAGAACTGAGCGTTTATAAAGTGACGATGTAACTGAGCTTTTGTAACTGAGCTTTTATA
>CAJQZN010041673.1:24215-46256 GCA_907164685.1 Colias eurytheme
CCAGGTGCTGTACATGTTCCTGTCGGAGGGCGTGAGTGTGGACGCGCAGCACTCGGCGTGCGGCCGCACCGCGCTGCACGCGGCCGCCGCCAGGGGACTGACGCAGACGGCTCAGCAGATACTGCGCATTGGTACGTAGCTCCTGTGTCCATAAAAAATTTATTTCTATTTAAAAAAAAAAGTCACACATGTTAATTTGGACTCTTTAACAATACTTTAACTTAAAATAGTTTTGGGTAGTTACTGAGTTTTTGCATTAAACATTTTGAACTTGTTCTATTTGAAATGACATGATTTTTGGTTTTTAGGGGCCGACCCGTCAATAAAAGATAAAAATGGTAAAACTGCGTACGATTACGCCGTCGATGGGGGTCACACGGAATGCGCTAAAGTCCTCGCTACATTTAATCATATCGAAGAGCCCAAAAATAATGTCGAAGAAGACATTGCAGCTGATAATTTCCTGCTAGATGTTTATCATCACTCGTTCTCAGAAGAATTGATAGATCACGATCTCATGTTAGCTTTAGTAAAGCATATACATTTAAATATGGCTAAAGGCAGCATTCTCATATTCCTTCCTGGATACGATGATATAGTGAGCTTAAGAGATATGATTCAGGCGTGCCCTGAAATGAACACACTGAAGTATCAAATATTCACATTACATAGTAATATGCAAACACTGGATCAAAAGAAAGTGTTTAACCCACTGCCAAATGCTAGAAAAATTATCATATCAACAAATATAGCTGAAACTTCTATCACCATTGATGATGTGGTCTACGTTGTGGATTCGTGTAAAGTTAAAGAGAAGTATTATGAGTCAAATGGTGGAGTTTGTTCTTTGCAATGCGTTTGGACGTCCAGAGCCTGTTGCCAACAGAGAGCCGGTCGCGCGGGACGAACGCAACCGGGACACTGCTTCCACATGTGTTCCAAGAGACGTTTCAACTCCCTGCCACTTAATTCCGTGCCAGAAATACTTCGTGTTCCATTACAAGAACTATGTCTTCATACAAAACTTTTAGCGCCAGGAAACACTCCGATAGCAGATTTCCTTTCTAAAGCTCTCGAACCGCCGTCATTCCTGGCCGTCAGAAATGCAGTTACACTGCTCAAGACAATCGGAGCGTTGACTCCAATGGAAGATTTGACGGAAATCGGACAGAATTTACTGGATCTTACAGTTGAGCCAAAATTAGGCAAAATGTTGCTTTACGCTTGCGTCATGAAGTGTCTAGATCCAATACTAACAATAGTGTGCAGCTTATCAAATAAAGAGCCGTTCCAAATATCAATGAAACCAGAAAATAGGAAGAAAGGCAGCTTGGCGAGGAAAGAATTCGCAGCTTGTAGTTATTCTGATCACATGGCTCTGCTGAGAGCTTTCCAAGCGTGGCAGATAGCTAGATCAAATGGCAAAGAGAAAGCATTTTGCGCTAAAAATCTTATTTGTGGTGCCACAATGGAAATGATCGTCGGATACCGTTCACAGTTATTGGCTCAGTTGAGAGCCTTATGCTTAGTGAAGGCAAGAGGATCCGGTGATATAAAAGACGTCAACTTGAACTCTGAGAAATGGCACGTCGTTAAAGCGGTGCTAGTCAGTGGATTATATCCGTCCATAGCTCGTGTAGACCGAGATTCTTGTTCATTGCGAACATCAAAGGAAGTGAAAGTTGCATTTCATCCGAGTTCGACCTTACATGTGGGTGGAGGATTGAATGGTTCCAAAAAATCAGTGCCAGGTTTGCCTACAGATTGGGTTGTGTTCGAAGAAATATCGCGCGTTGGAAGATTTTGCTTTATCCGGTGTAACACTTTGGTCACACCGTTAACGGTGGCGTTGTTCGGTGGGCCGTTAAGATTGCCAGCTGGAGCTTTAACGCAACGAGCCAATCCTCCAGGATTATCCAGTGATTCAGACAGCGAAGCGGACGAGAATAACTCTTCCCCCGATACAGCGGTGTTAACGTTGGACGACTGGATAGCGTTCACTGCGGATGCCTCAGATGCGATAAGCGTTTATTATTTGCGACAAAAATTGTGCGCTCTAGTCATACGTCGAATGTCCAACCCGGGCAAGGCGATGACGCCCCTCGACGAACAGATTCTCAATACCGTCGTTCACGTATTAGGTGCGGAAGAGAAAAACATTGGTCTGAACCAACCCGCTGGTATTGGACAACGACCGAAACCTCTAACAGTGGACTCGCCTCTCTGGCGGACGAGAGAGGAAGAACAGTACCGTCATGAGAATAAATACTACCCACAGAACAGTCAAAACGACTTCGCCAATAGTTTTTACCAAGGATACGGATACAGAAATGGCCAGAGACCGTGGAGGAACGATGGTATGCCGCAAGGATTCTCTCCACAGTCCTATAGTGGACCGAAGAGTCCAATGTCGCCAAACGGAAAGACTTTATTAGCGAATATAGAGAAATACGCAGAGAACGGGGAGAGCAATACGCGGTATTTTATCGTGAAGGCGGACGACTTGCACACCGTGGACATGGCTCAAGCGAGCGGCAGCTACCCCTTCACACAGAACACTCTTAAGAAAATGCAGAGAGCTAAACAGGTGAGAATTTTCATTTGTTTTAACATTTTCTATTTGAATTTTTAGTTGGAAGTTTTTAGTTGAAGTAAATTATTATTTTTTGAATGGGTAAAAAGTTTATAAATATGTTCTTAAATGAACTTATTATTTAATCTTATTCCATAATCTTTAACGAAAATGCTAAATAACATAGCCGAATTGATCAACATTTGGCGATTTATTTTTATGGAAACGCTTTTATTAAGTTTCACTTGTATGTTTGTACGTAACCGAATCCTTTCGACTCGATTTTGACTCACTGTAGTTGACCGATTTTATGTACGGTTGACAGATTGAATTCAAACTTTCTATAATTATCAAGGATCGGGTGACAAAGCAATTGTACGAGTTTAACCCATTGAGCCCCGGACGGCCAGATCCGACCGCGACACAATAGATTTTCTATTGTGTCTGTGATTCCGGGGCCTGATGGATTAAGGGCGGCCGTACACGGACCGCTACAAGCAGTTGAGTCCAACGGCTTTAAGCCGCGACCGCGCGGTGAATTATAGACATTTATTCAGGCCGCTCAGTCGTTAACTGCTCGAGCTGCCCGTGTACGGCCGCTCTTATACAAACATAATATTGTATTTCGTTTAATAAAATAAACGTTGTACACTTAACAAGTTGAAAAAGTAATGATTTCATGAGTCCCTTTGACACGTGTACAGGAGGGCAGTCGCGTGGTGGCGATATTCTCGTGCGGGGCGGAGTGCCGCGTGACGGGCGCGGCCGCGCTCGCTGACGGGGCCGCGCTAGAGTGGACGCACAACGCGCACGTGCCCTTCCATATGCTGCGGTGAGCTTATCTATACTAATATTATAAAGCTGAAGAGTTTGTTTGTTTGTTTGAACGCGCTAATCTCAGGAACTACTTAGCCGATTTGAAAAATTCTTTCGGTGTTAGATAGCCCATTTATCGAGGAAGGCTATATTATATCATCACGCTAAGACCAACAGGAGCGGAGCAATGCGAGTGAAACCGCGGGGAACAGCTAGTATTTTATATCATCACTAGTTTGCCACCCGTGGCTTCGCCCACGTTGTCTAAAAGCTAATAAATTATGTACTTAAATCTACCTCTTCAATCCCTATATCTATTAAAAAAAACCGCATCAAAAATTGCGTAGTTTTAAAGATTTAACTTTTATTTTATCTATAAAAAATACTGTAACTTATTTTCAACATCTTATAACCATTTATTTGTTTTATAACCAGGTATATTTTAGTTATTAATAATCAACTTCCTTTCCAGCCACGTAACAAACTCGCTAGCCGGTAACGCGCGAGTGACTGGCGCTAGAGACGGTACCGAGATCTGTTCGAACTCGGGCCGAGCTCTCCTCTCGGCACTGGCCCAACGCCGCAGACACACACACACACCCCGTCCCATACAGAAACACCCCACGGATCAATAGCGACCAGCCACCCGTACACACGATCTCAACATACCGTGTACAGACCTCACACTAGATTACCCATTACACTCACTGTATACAGACTTCGAAACACAATACTTCGATCTCGAAAGAACAGAGTTTCAAACGCAAGATGTAGATTTTCAACTCGCCCGCGCGCAGGATATCGCGCAAGGGTACTTCGACTTCACGGAACAATATACGGGGCTGGTTAACGCGGAATTTCCGCTAGATGTCGGTTCGTACGCTCACTACTATTCGAGCCCGTGTAAAACTAAACCGTCCACAGATAAATATTTTAGTGATACGCAAGTGCAATCGCCTCCTTATGCCGCGACGCAATCTAACTTACCCGATACACAAATGTCCTTTCAAAGCCGTGCAAACGATCAGCTTGTATTCGATCGTCAACATAATGAAAACGTCAAGAAAACGTTTGCGACGGAACGATACCATTCAAAAACTAAGAAGAATATTAATGATATTTATTACGGAGAAACAACCTCACAATCGCTTTTTTATGACAATACCCGGAAGCAATACGGCTCATTCGATGACATTAAAGATATTGCTACTGTAAATTTACACCGCTCCGAACTCGATAGAAGATTATCGATGCAGAGTAATAATACATTACCGGAGCATTATCCGAACATTTATCAGAGCGCTTTCGAATATCCAATTTCTGAACGCCCTTCCGATTGCTACAGCTTATTCGAATGTAGTAGCCATTTCCTTCAACAGACCTTACCAAAATCGGACGATTTAGATTTCACCTTGGATGTAGGTGAAGATAAATATCAAGACAGTTTTTTGCCAAGTCTTACAATATTTAATCAGAAATTTATTGAAAAACCCTCGATTGAGGAAGATACGCTTATGAAAGCAAAAATAATAGAGTTGCCTCCGGATAGCCCGCCCGATAAAAACGCAGTAGGTTTAACTTGTAAGACTGATTATAAAAAGGATATTTATCCAGTGGTTGAGCAGTTTTTGCAGAATTTTAAACTCGGTAACGATACGGATAAATCGTCACACAACAATGACGAATTGAATAAAATGGATACGGATAGCAATTTCTTTAACTATTCTACCTCTATTGGAGAAAAATTATTAAAAATGTTTGAAAAAAGCAAGCCAGGTCCTATTGAAAACAAAGAAGATGAACCTAATGATCAAGTAGTAAAACAAAATTTAGAAGCTGAAGCTAATAGTGCGCAAAACGTTTCTCACGATGAAGGAGATCTTAAAGTATCAGATATATTAGAAAATAAAAATAAATCTGAGACTGACAGCATTGCTACTGATAATATTAATGAAAATAAAGAGAATTTGCCAAAATGTGAAGTTCAAAAGGAAGAGCTCAAACACCATGCTAAAAGAGAGGACAAAGTAAATAGTTTCATAGTAGTCGATTTACCGCGACATGATACATGTAGTACAAAAGATAAAATTTCTACTGTCCAAAAAACTATTAAGAAATCCGGGATTAAATCAAAAATAACTATGAGACATTGTTCTGATACTGTAAGAAGTATGAATAAATGTGAAACCGATTATGATGACATGTTTGACCATAAAAAACTAAATTTGACGCCCAGATCTTTTAAACTACGTGCTAGAAAAAACTATTCTTTTTTATTCGACAATATAATTAACAGTGAATTTGGTACACAAAAACAACCGAGGTTAGAATCTGAGGCAGTAAATAAAAAAGTTGATACACGCACATTTAATGACAAATATGATAACGAACAGCAACCTGCAGCTGAAATGGCTAAAGTTAATAATGAAAACAAAAGTGATTTAAAAGACTCAAAACATATTCAAAAAAATATCGATAGCTCAGATAATAACAACGAAGATTTTTATATTCGCAAAATAGAAAAAGAAAAATATAATATCACTAGACCATATATCCCTCTTGAAATAACAAAACATAGACATAATAAAATACTTCAACTCAAGGAAATTCACGTGGCGCCAATATTAGATAATAATGATCAGATGATTAAAAAGAGTAAGAGTGAAAGTGTAAATATAAATAAAATCGATGATCCACAAAAAGAACATACGATTGAGACAAGGAAGAAAATAGAAGCTGAAATGGAAACTGTGATAATTAAAGTGAAGACAGATGTAAAAGAGAACCAATCTAAAAATTCAGATTTAAATAATATCACTAAAAATAGCGCAGAAAATGAAAGGGATCAATTGATAAAGATAAGTGGGACCACCAAAAAGAGGAACATTATGAGCTTGAATAATCCAGTTGGATCGTGTAAACATGATAGCAAGAAGCAAAACATTAAAGAAGAGAAACACGATTTGCAACAAGCCAGCAATAGTAACGCCCAAACATGCGAAAAACAAAATTTGGAAGCTCAACGAAGTCAAATTAAGTTCGGTAAAAATGACAATAAAAGAGATAGTCAGAGACACGCGCGGCAATCTGAAGCTTATAGGAAATATAGTCTGAATATAGACAGCGAGGATAAAAAAGAAGACCCTATAGATAAAGTATCAAAACAAGAAGATCCCAATTCTGATTCCAGTTCGTCTGACGATAACCAGCGACATAAACGTAAGCTGAGGAAGAACCGAGCGTATAAACATCGTCACCAATACCAAAAACGATTGAAATGGAAAACTCGCAAGCAAAATAAACACAGCAAAAGTAATTCGGAGAAAGAATAAACTCTTAACTACATAAAGAAATAAATAAAATGAAGGACGCAAGTAAAGTTCGAAGGACGCAATATTTTTAAAACTCGTTAATAATAACTAGTTTATTAATAATTATAAGTGAGTTTATTTATAGTTATGATGGCATTTTTATTTGTAGATTTTAATTGTTTTACCTTCAATTTTATAACGGCTGTTACGATTCACCTTAGGGCGGCCGTACACGGACCGTTTCAAGCAGTTGAGACCGACGACTTGAAGCCGCGACCGCGCGTTTAATTATGGAAATTCATTCACTGCCGTACACGGACTGCTCGAGCAGTCGCGACCGCTTCAAGCCGTCAACTGCGCGGTTTGTAGCGACTGCTCGAGCAGTCCGTGTACGTCGCTCAGCCGTTAACTGCTCGAGCTGCCCGTGTACGGCCGCTTTTAAAAGAGTCAACACTACAAGTACATAGAATAATTTATAAGTATTAATACTACTACTTACATATTATGGAAGTTTTTGTAACTGGGGATCAAAATACAATACATTAGTACAAGTTACAACGATGCCAGCGTACAGTTGGTGCTCTTTATAACGAAATACCCAAGTGAATGTTAGTTCGTTCGGCATTTAGTAGAAGTTTCAATACAAATAGCTTTGATCTTAAAATATGTGGTGTTTTTAGATGTTGAATAATGTATAATTTATTTAAATTGTGATTATACTCAGTGTTGTGTCAACTGAATAGTAGAACTATTTCAGAAAAAATAATTCTATGGAAAACGTCTTTTCTAGATTATAAATACATTTACTTATTTTTCTCCAGTTGTGTTTCTTTAGTTTATGGTTATTAAAGTTTTGTTTATCTAAATAAAATGTCTTAAATATAATATAATGAATATAAATTTCTAAATTTATTATTATTTGTATAAAATTCGGTCGATTTTATGAGACATGCCTTAAAAGTACTTTTAACTTTTTAAAACTATATTATTGTTTTTGTTATAAATTAAAATGTCCTTATCATCTATATAATTTTAAGTTTAAGATGAATTTTGCCCCAATAATTTAAACGTCGTATGTTTGTATTTTTAACACGCTTTTATTATCTGTACCCGAATCTTTGTATGTTACCGTCTCAGTTCAAACGATAATTAAAATACTATACTTTCAAAAGAGGAAAAATCTTATCTAAGCGTGTTCTTTTTATAGTATTTTTTTTAATATTAACACCATAATTTAAGTAATATTGTAAATGTAAAGAATGTCTATCAACACAACACATAAACTCAAACTCAAACATTCATTTATTCAATTAGACTACTATTTAGTAGCACTTTCGAATCGTCATTACATAAGTATTTTTAACATTTACCACCGACATACCATAGACATTGACTACAACAATGAATCAAATGTTCAGTAAGGTTATGTAAGGTTCCTTCAGTATTACAAACTTTCGGCCTCACTAATAAAAAGTTAAACAATGGATAAATTTCTACTATTTTCTACCATAGCTGTGTCCTGCTCTTGCTCACATGAAACGTCAATCATAAAAACAAGACAGTTTATTGCAATAAATAATCCATTGCAAAGCGAATGGGTAACATTTTATTAGTAAGACCGTTTGTTTATAACCCGAAATATCTGGTTACGGTTATTACCTGTATTATAATAGCGTGTCACGTTTTTGTTAAAAATAATATACATATTCTACTTAATGAAGATTTTATGTTTGTCTACTACAATAAGAGCCTAGTGTGTCTGTTATAAAAAGTAACTCTTGGCAGTTGTTTTAAGTCGTAAGCTTAATCTACTGAATAGTAATAAGAATTTTCGGTTACAAGTCGTTAGTCGATGCAGTGTGGATTCTGTAACATGTTTTTAAGCACTGTTACTGAAATATATAAAATGGATGTGTATACAGTGTTTTATTTGAACCCCTCTTTCATCCTGATTCCTTTTATGTAGTAATGTTATTGGAATAGACATTAATTGTACTCTTATTAGGAATGCAAAAACAATACTAATAAAAGCGAAAGTAATTATGTCTGTCTGTCTTTCGTCTAAACCTCTGAATCGATTGGGATGAAATTTTGTACCTACAAGGATAGAGGTTTGAGAAAGGATATATTATGTATTGGTTTTATATCGGCCTAATATTATATTAGGGAAAACTAAGTCGCGGGCGGAAAGCTAGTAATTGATAAATGTAATTGAAGAAAACTAATAGCAAGCGAAAGTTACATTTTCTCTGACAAACCGAAGCTACTAAAGAGTTCGTGGATATGGAGTCATAAATCAGTCTAATATAGTGAATTAAAAATAAATCAAACTTTAACAGACGGTTTCTGAATTTAGAATTGACTAAGGTTTGACAAAGCTTATGTTACATACAAGAAATATTTCAAGTTTCGAAAGCAGATCCTCAAATGTTGTATATATTATAAATAACATTGACATTTAAAATAGCTTTTTCCCCTCATTTTTCAGCACTGACTTGCCTCAAATTTGTAGTCAGTTACTGACCCTGTGTAAATCAGCATTCAGCACTAATAACGAAAACTTGGTTACAAATTCTCCACACAACAATCTAGACGTAACAAATGGGCAGATTGGTTCACACATTCGGTCACGTTGTAATCTTTTGGCTAAGTAGTACGTTCGTAGTAGTACGTCTGCGCCGTGCGACTGTTTACGCAGCGAACGCCCTAGGGAGCTACACTGTACAAGAGCATTCACTTGTTACGGTACTTAGAACAATGAAAGGCATTTCGAATATGCACGCATGCTTTGATTTCATTTTACCTCATCTTTTTAAATCAATGAGTTTGATGAAAATAGCAGTACTTACTGATTCGATCGTGTAAATTATGTCTCTTACAAAGTATTTAGATTAAGGCTTGGTTGGATCATATTTTAGTTAAGATTAATGTCAAATTTAACAATAACAGTAATGTTTGTAATTAGGATCGCTACTAATGCTACTATTGATCAATTTTAAATATTCTTTGTAACCTACATTTAACAAAAGTATATATTAAGGTATTAAGGTAATAAAACTATGTCATTTCAAAGTATTCATTTATTAACGAATCACTTTACAAACACGTTGCTTTGCAACACATACAGTTGAATATAAAATAAATCAGTCATTTTATGGTTTCTTATCAGATTTTTAATTCTGCCAGCTTTACATTTTAAGAATATCACAATAATATTCTGAATTAATCTTAATCTTATCTTAATACTATTATAAAGGCGAAAGTTTGTTTGGATGTATGGATGTATGGATGTATGGATGTTTGTTACTCTTTCACGTAAAAACTACTGAACCGATTACAATGAAATTTAGCACACATATAGAGGGTAACTTGGATTAACACATAGGATAGGTTTTATCCCGGAACACCCACGGGAACGGGACTTACCGGGTTTTCCTTTGAAAACGCGGGCGAAGCCGCGGGCGGAAATCTACTATTCTTATATGTATAACTAACTCCTTATACAATATACATAAATTGAGTACGGATTTAGGACTGAAGGCTAGACTGTTCTTAAGATGTTGATTGTGTCTAGTGTTCGGTGTTATCTGTTCGGTGTCGTATGTTATCTATTACTAGCTAGCTTTACATGAACTGTTTCACCACGGTAATATATATTATCGCCAATATATCTTTCTATCACCTTACTAATTGGATAATTTTACGAGTTTATTATACAAAATAATGAATGGTAAACAAAACATATTTTCGCATCCATACTAATATTATAAATGCAAAAATAACTCTGTCTGTCTGTCTGTTACCCAATCACGCTTAAACTACTGAACCAATTTTCATGAAATTTGGTATGGAGATATTTTGATACCCGAGAAAGGACATAGGCTTCTTTTTATCCCGGGAAAATGACGCAATCCCAGAAATCCCATGGGAACGGGAACTATGCGGGTTTTTCTTTGACTGCGCGGGCGAATCCGCGGGCGGAAACCTAGTGATGTTATAAAACAAGATATTTCTGTTACATTTATGTATTTTGATTCAAACTCTTTCAAAACATTTTCCAGCACTAAAACAGCTATTTAATCGTTCCACTTTCACTTGTTCCACGCGATTCTGTCGTGTTCCACTATATTCCACACATTCCAGAACCGATCACTTCTGTAGAACTTGTTTTTCGATCTTTTCCTGTTGTTCCTTAGACTGTAGTTGCTGTAATGTTAGTAGAGACACTCCAAGTTGGTCTTCTCTCGTAAACGGCTGCGCCATTTGTCGTAACCAACGCTTGCATATCTGTGGAACATTATAGAACAAATTACACTCATTGTACAAGGAAATGGAATAGCATAAAGAGTATTGGTCTTACCACAAAACAATTTAAACACAGTCTAACTTTAAATCAGGGATCTGTCACTTTAATAGTTGTCTATGTGAAACACGACAAAACTAGATTAAAGAGAACCCTATCTAAAGTTTTTTCTGGTAAGCCAGTATAGTTTTTGCCAGTCTATTTAAGGCGCGGGTCAAACACAAGCGGCTTGGCGCGGGCGTGCCATAAGCGCACCTCTTGAATCTGTTTTGCACCACGTCCTTCTTATACATTTTGTATGAAAGAATTTTGGACAGGCGTCGAGACGGCACGCCACGGTTGTGCCAAGGTTGCGCCAAGGTTGCGCCGCCCCAAAATTATTTCATACAAAATGCCAATAGCGCACCCGATGCACGCCGGCAGCGCGCCGCTTGTATATGTCCCGCGCCTAAATAAGAACACATCGACAAAGTCCAGGGATATTTGGTATTGTATCAAATATTAAAAAATCTACGATCTGTGATATTATAAATGGATCAACTATAGCTCATTTTAATTTTTAAATTGTTTAAAATGAACTTAAAATTCAATACCAATGTATTATTGCGGTATTAGATACTAGCTTTCCGTCCGCGACTTCGCCCGCAATTTCAAAGAAAAAACGCGCATACTTCCCGTTCCCGTGGGATTTCCGGGATAAAACATACCCAAGTTACCCACTATATCTGTGCTTATAATCGGTTAAGTAGTATTTGCGTGAAAAAGTAACAAACATACATATTACATACACATACATCCATCCTCACAAACTTTCGCATTTATAATATTACTAGGATAGGATCGGCATAAATCACTATTTATATTAAAAAAAATAATCGCTACTCACCTACTAACGCACTCGTCAGTTAGTAGGTGAGTAGCGAATAAAGGATAGGATTGGCATAAATTTTGCATCAGTTAGTAGGTAAGTCAATTAGTATGTAAGTAGCTCACCTGTACGGCTTCTTCCGTAGAAAGTGCGGTGAGTGAGTCCTTCAGATGTGCCTGTATCCAGCGAGGCAACTTGCCGCGTTTATCCGCGCGGCTGAAACGCTTGTCCGCGAATATCATCACCCCATAGTCCGTTTTACCCCTGAAAACATAACCAATTCTATAAGAAATATTACGAAGGTCGTTTGGGATAGGCCCCTGGAACTAAGAACACATTCCTCGCAACACACCCTCGCATAATATTGGACCCTTTCATCATCATCTATTATATAACTGAAGAGTTTGTTTGTTTGTTTGTTTGAACGCGCTAATCTCGGGAACTACTAGTCCGATTTGAAAAATTCTTTTGGTGTTAGATAGCTCATTTTTCGAGGAAGGCTATAGGCTATATATCATCACGCTACGACCAACAGGAGAGGAGCCACGGGGGTGAAACCGCGCGGAGCAGCTAGTCTATACGCTCTAACTGCACGAAAACTGCATCTGATCACCTGATATCTGGAAATTGTCCCATTGACCAAGCTAGCGGGTAGTTGACCGATGGTAGCACATAGTATACTAACACTACCCAACCGTCCACATTTCATCCGTCAGAAAATAGGTGAGGACTGGCGGCCCTGGGATCTTACTCGTGTTTATATTATAAATTAAATAATCACTACATAGTATAAAACAAAGTCGCTTTCTCTGTCCCTATTTCCCTATGTCCCTTTGTATGCTTAAATCTTTAAAACTATGCAACGGATTTTGATGCGTTTTTTTTAATAGATAGAGTGATTCAAGAGGAAGGTTTTAGTACATAATTTATTAAGTTTTAGACAAAGTGGACGAAGCCGCGGGCGGTAAGCTAGTATATGTATATGTAACATACCGCAAGGCTCGTCCCACACATTGGGCCGCATGCCGCATCGCGTCAAATGTTAAGAAGTCATTTTCACGTATCTGAAAGTAATATAAATCATTATTTTAAATAAATAAATAAATTACTTGTATAGCTAGAAATGAATCAAATTTAAATTGGGCCGCCCTTTTAAATAAAGAAAATAATCATCAAAATCGGTTCTCGCAGTCAAAATTCTGAGGTAATAAACTAATAAGGTTTTATAAATTTGTAAATAGGACCCAATATGTTACAAAAATCCACAAATCTAAAATAATATGATATCACCGACACCGATTAGAATTCTATATTAAAATAAATTCACTACTTACAATTAATAGTGTAATTAACACGATTTATATTTCTATAATACTATCATTTAATATACTATTGTCTATTAGGTATCCCACTAGAGACCGCCTCCTTGGTACAGAGTGGTTGATGCGTAAACGTAGCGCCGAGGGGTCCTGGGTTCGATTCCTGGTGGAGACGAAGGTGAAAAATGTCTCGGGATAGTAGGACATAGACATTAGACGGCTGACCTTGTCCCTAAAGAAATTCGATCAGTGCAACAGATGTATAATGCATCTGCCCCTTACCCCACTAGGGGATATGGGACTTCACTTTTATCCCACTAGAAATTACCTGAAACCAAGAACTTGTAACAAGAAAATATATATATGACGTTGAATGATTTATCCCTTTCACACCCACTTGCCAAGTTAGGTGTGAAAGGCATAAAAAAACACACAGGCGTCATTCAACGTCATATTTTTTTGTTACAAGTTAATGTTCATACTGAAATCTCCAGTGTATTAGATATAAGCTTCGTGATCCATCCACAAAAATATTAAATCAAAAATTATGTCCAACTATATATAGACTACTAGATTTCCGCCCGCGGCTTCGCCCGCATTTTCAAAGGAAAACCCGCATAGTTCCCGTTCCCGTGGGATTTCCGGGATAAAACCTGTCCAAGTTACCCTCTATATGTGTGCTAAATTTCATTGTAATCGGTTCAGTAGTTTTTACGTGAAAGAGTAATAAACATCCATACATCCATACAAACTTTCGCCTTTATAATAGTATTAAGATTTTTGTAAGTAATTTACCTGATAAGCGCGATATAAGCTTCTTGATTCATCCACAAAAATATTAAATCAAAAGTTACGCCCAACTATATTATTCACCTGAAACTGGTCCCTCAGATACTCGAGCCGTGCCTTCAATATCCTGCTCTGTGTGAACACGTAGGGTATCCCGAACATGAGCACGGCCCGCCCCAGGTGGTGGTCGAAGTCCACGCCCTCCGACACTTTGCCGCGCGCCACCGACAGGAGCACTGCCCCGCGACCGCTCTCACACGCCTGGAACATCATTTTGACGTGATAACGTTTTTAAAATCGTTTTAGTCGGGTGACATGTTCAGAAACTTGTGTCACACTAAAACCTCACGAGCGCGATCGCAGGTATAACGAGAGAGAGACGGACCGATCTCCCGTCTCATCTCGAGCGCTGCCACCAATACGACGTTATCACGTAAACATCTCGATCGTAAATTTACTTTACAAACAACCAATTTTTTTTAATTAAGCTATTGCATAGCTTCTAACGCGCTAATTTCAAGAACTACTGGTCCGATTTGAAAAATTCTTTCTTTCGTTAATGTTTAAATACATATTTTTAACGTAATCAGTGGGTACTAAACTGTAGGTCTTACTTATAAATTATAATATCATTGGATGGTATATATTAATTATTCAATTATCTACTGGATTGTTTGAATTGGAATATTTGTTTGTTTTAAAAATAACAAATATTACATTATATACTCAGGTTGAATACAAATTTACCTTAATATAATTGATGAGTGCAAAACTAGTCTCCGCCGAGTCTTGCGTTTCGATGAACAGCAGTTTATGCCTTTGTAAGCTAGCTACCACACCTGGAAATTAAACATTTTTTATGCTATTGCATAGCTTCTATCGCGGGCCTTGAGCGCGGGGACCGAATCCAGAAATTCCGTAACGAAAAAACCTCACGCTCCCCCACTCCGACAAGGCATAGCATGCAATAGCTTTACCGCGGCAGTCCCCGAGTGACACACGTCTTTTTTTATATTTATTTTTTATTTATCCTACTAGCGGAACGCCCCGGCTTTGCTCGTGGTACATGTTTACGATTTCTCTCCATACGAACCATCCTCGCACTTCAAGGAATATAAAAAAAATAACCAAATCGGTTCAGCCGTTCTCGAGTTTTGCGCTTAGCAACACATTTGGTGATTAATTTTTAGTATATAAAGTTAATTTTCAGTTATATAGCATAATTGCAATATATCGTTGTATTAAAATCTGACAAAAATAAATTTTGAAACTAAATAAAGTTTTAATTAATAAAATTAAAAATTACCTTGATCATACCAAGCTCCGACCACGCTTTCCAAATATAGATATGAGGTGAAAAAGCAAACGACTCCATCTGGCACACATGCTGATATCTAAAATTAATTAATAACAAAATTAATAAATCACTACATAGTATAAAACAAAGCCGCTTTCTCTGTCCCTATATCCCTGTGTATGCTTAAATCTTTAAAACTACGCAACGGATTTTGATACAACGAAATAAGAAAATTTGTGAAAATTATTTTAATAAGGAACTACACTTTTCAAAATTTTTTAGTTGCATTAGTATAATTATATTGCACTAGCTTTCCGCCCGCGGCTTCGCCCGCGTTTTCAAAGAAAAACCCGTTCCCGTAGGATTTCCGAGATAAAACCTATCCTATGTCCTTTCTCAAAATATCAAAATATCTCTATACCAAATTTCATGCAAATTGGTTCAGTAGTTAAGGCGTGATTGAGTAACAGACAGACAGACAGAGTTACTTTCGCATTTATAATATTAGTATGGATTAGTTAGAAATCTAAAGTCTTAGAACATGTCATAATTGAGACAAAATATGCTTTAAAAGATACTGTTTTTCTATTTTTGACCTGAAATTTAACCCTAAATCAACTAAGACAAATATCATAACTACAACTAGTATTTAACAAACATAATTTATACTTTGTATTGTTACCACTTGTAGGAACTGCATTTTATTGTAAAGATTTTTTAAAGAAATACACAATTCACTATTTCCACTTTCATTGTATTACAAAAAATAGTAAAAAGTCATAAAAATAAGTGTAACAATTGTGTATTTCTTTAAAAAAATCTAGACTATGATATATTTGGTTTAATGGCATTCAAATGCTTTATGAATATAAATTTATAATGCCCAATGGATGCCCAGGCATCCGCCCCGGAATGGCGCGAAAGGATGCGGGTTCGAGTCCCGCCTCGTGATCGAATTTTTTCTATTCTTTATAAATTTATATAAATCTTGTCTATTTAACAAACCTCAACCAGCAGCTGTCCATAGTTCCGTATAACTGCGACATCTTCTCTCGATTCATATTTACTAGATATCGCAACTTGATCGCTGCCTTTTGACACTATCTGAAAGCAAGATAAATAAAATCTATACTTATATTATAAAGCTGAAGAGTTTGTTTATTTGAATGCGCTAATCTCGGGAACCACTGGTCCGATTTGAAAAATTCTTTCGGTGTTAGATAGCCCATTTATCGAGGAAGGCTATAGACTATATATCATCACGCTACGACCAACAGGAGTGGAGCCACGCGGGTGATGCCTATAGCCT
Source organism: Colias eurytheme (assembly GCA_907164685.1). Lineage (NCBI taxonomy): Eukaryota > Metazoa > Arthropoda > Insecta > Lepidoptera > Pieridae > Colias > Colias eurytheme. The sequence continues at coordinate 40,800 of CAJQZN010041673.1, forward strand.
TCCTCAATAAATGGGCTATCTAACCCCGAAAGAATTTTTCAAATCTGACCACTAGTTCCCGAAATTAGCGCGTTCAAACAAACAAACTCTTCAGCTTTATAATATTAGTATAGACTAGTGGTCCGCCCCGGCTTCGCCCGTGGTACATATTTTGCAATAAAAGGTAGCCTATGTTCTTTCTCAGATTATCTGACGCCAAATTTCATCAAAATCGGTCCAGTAGTTTATGTGTGAAAACTATACATACATACAAACCTTTCCTCTTTATAATATTAGTATAGAAGCACAGAATACATAATAGTAGCTAAACGCTACAGAACGGACACTCTCCGCCTCCCGCCAAAATTAAACACTTACCTCACCCCGCACGATCAGACATAAAATGGTCCGCATTTTTCTACAAGGACGATACGCAACGAAGATTGACAACATTAATCAAATTGACTTAAAGTAATTTTATTATTTTGGATTTATGATTATCGTTTTTCGTAGAAAATGGTTAGATATTGTGCTGTTTACGGATGTATTTCATCAGAAAAACGCGAATTTTTTTTACGCTAGTCACAAATGTGCCAACCATAAAGCGTTAACACACACATTTGCAGTCTCTACAGTGTGACTGTCAAAACGATCATTTTGTATGGAGTGTCCGGGGTGTGGTAGAAGTATAGATATAGTATAGTATATAGTTACCATAGGCAATATACAGGGTCTGGCGAGCGTCATGGTGAAGGAACTCATCACTACTGGGTTGAAGTCCAATATTTTCGGGTACATGTCCAATGGCGACAATGTACCTGTAATTATTCCAATTAATTATTTATTTATCAATTTTTATTTCAAACTCAAACATTTTTTTCATTTTCATATAACTAAAATATCAAATTCTATTAGCTTTTTTTATGCGAAAGTTCACTACATAGTTTTTTTTTTTTACTTTGTATACTTAGATCTTTAAAACCGATTTTGATGCGGTTTTCATAAGAGATACAGTGGATCTCGAGGAAGGTTTTAGTATTTACTTAATTAAGTTTTAGACAAAGGGGCGAAGCCGCGGGGTGATATAAAAAATACGTCTCATCTGGTTATCAGATCGGTGAAGGACGATCTCCCACGGGCTGTTAGACCAATTATTATAATAAAATAATAATAATAAAAATCGTTTATTTCGAAACAATACATAAATACAAAATTTATTATTATGTCAATAAATATTTTATTTGTTACTAGCTTCGCGGCTTCACCCGCCTGGTGTTTTGATAATAGGTAGCCTCTGTTCGTTCTCAGGGTCTAAAGATTGTCTGTGCCTTTTATCAAAATCGATTGAGAGGTTTAAGCGGGAAAGCGTAACAGACAGACAGACAGACAGAGTTACTTTCAGAGTTTATTTATAATATTATACTTTCAGAGTTTATTTATAATATTATAGTAGGGATTATTTATTTAAATATCAACTTTAACACAAAGGAGTAAGTATCAAACGTACCTGAAGTGATTATAACACTTTGAAATCTTGCAAAAACTGGCCGCATCGCTATTGACGAATCCATACATCTGTAATTAAAAACAACAATTACAATATACAAATACATTTTGAATGTATTAAAAAAAAATTAACAAAAGTTTACAACCTATTTTCAGATATACAAATTGAAAAAAAAAAATGTAAAATAATTATAAAAAAATCGGTTTAGCTTGTTATATCAACTAACACTGTGACAAGAAAACTTGACTACAAAAAAAATAATCATTTTATTATTGAACTTTAACTTTTTTAAGTAAAACTTCTTTAGGCGCGTTGAGTCAAATAAAAAAATGAAATTCATCATGGCAATACTATCACGTCATGGAGTAAGGCGACGATATTGGTAACTTTGAATCTTGCCAAAGAAGTTTCACTGACACGTGTGCTCGGGACACTCGCTCTTTAACCGACTTCAAAAAAAAGGAGGAGGTTATCAATTCGGCCGGTATTTTTTGACGTGATAACGTCTTATAATTCGATAAAGCCGGCTGCACGCACGAAAAAACATGACTCATGCGGCGTTACCTCGCTCTGAGGCGTTCCATGTAGGCTTGAAGTGCGAGCGAGAGCGCGGAACGAGCGACAAAGAAGCACAATCGGACGTTGTCACGTTCAACTATCGCCAGTAAACCGACTTTACAGACAACCAATTTTTTTTATTTAAATTAGAATACTCACGAAAAATGCAATATCGGGTTGGACACAGTGGGTGTTTTGTCATCGAACGGCTCTATTATAATCACGAATCCCTTAGTATACGTGGAGACGAGTGTAGCCAGGTGTGTGACTAGTGTTAGAGACCCCAATTGTGAAGGATCCGGTATTTCCAAAGTACGCAGTAGAGATTGCAGTCGGGTTGCGCAGAAACGCAGCGGTTTGCGTTCTATACACACGCGGGATGCGACGTCTTTGAGGAAACCTGAAAATTCATTGAAAAATATAAAAAACCGGCCAAGTGCGAGTCGGACTCGTGCACGAAGGGTTCCGTACTACGTACCCCTTAATATATATACTTTTTCAATTTTTAGTATTTGTTGTTATAGCGGCAACGGAAATACATCATTATTTTGTGAAAATTTCAGCTTTCTAGCTATCACGGTTTATGAGATACAGCCTGGAGACAGACAGATAGACAACAAAGTCTTAGTAATAGGGCCCAGTTTGACCGTTTCGATACGGAACCCTAAAAATTACAAAAAACGCCTGCAAATTGTCACAAGTTACAGTTAATAATTATTTTTAACAAATACTACGACTATACCATAATGGGACCGCATGGGATATTAGATTTTAAAGAAAAAAATAAAATAAAATTAATAAATCGCGTTTAAAATCCGTTAAAATCTTTAATTTCTAAACATATACTTACCAGCTGGTGACTCTTGTACCACATGTTGAATTCGCAGTCTAGTTTTTAGGTATTCTATGAATCTCTTCAGGAATCCTAGGAAATGTTCTGCGTTACGTATATTGCCTGGAACCACCTCTGTGAAAATATAAAAAAAAAAAAAACAAATTAATCTATACTAATATTATAAAGCTGAAGAGTTTGTTTGTTTGTTTGAACACGCTAATCTCAGGAACTACTGGTCCGATTTGAAAAATTCTTTCGGTGTTAGATAGCCCATTTATCGAGGAAGGCTAGGCTATATCATCACGTTAAGACCAACAGGAGCGGTGTAATGCGGGTCAAACCGCGGGGCACAGCTACTTCATACATTTCCATTCCCATCAGGTTGCCTGGAAGAGATTACTGCTTAGCAATAAGGTCGCGTCTTGTACAAAAAATGCATTTCTTTTGTATTCATGTTACTTTGCCATAATTTAGTTTGTTTAATAAAGTGTTATAAATAAACTAGCTTACCACCCGCGGCTTCGCCCGCTTTGTCTAAAACCTAATAAATTATACACTAAAACCTTCCTCTTGAATCACTCAATCTATTAAAAAAAACCGCATCAAAATCCGTTGCGTAGTTTTAAAGATTTAAGCATACAAAGGGACATAGGGACAGAGAAAGCGACTTTGTTTTATACTATGTAGTGATAAATAAAACTAACCGTTAAGAACTTCATCGGGCAGTATGGGGTTTCCCAGTATTGTATCAGTATCTCTAGCGAGTGCTGCTTCCCGCAGACCTTCAACCATTTGTTCGTATTCCAACGCCAATCTAGCAGAGTCTTCTTCGCGTATTCTATTAAAGTAGAGCCATTTTGTTGTTGTTTTGTTAGAATTGCACATTTGCTTAACTTTTTTCAATTACGATTACATGTTTATAATAATAATGACCGATACAAGTAATTTTAAGATTAGATTTTACTGATAAACCATTCTAAACATAATAAACAATTTCTGATTTAAAGAACTGATGTCGCTACAATTTTGTGTCAATAAACCTTTTTTCTTTTTAAATAACAGAGACATTACTCTAAAAATCGAAATCTGACATCTAGAATCGAATGCATTGATTACTTGTGAATAAAAATCATCATAAATTAATAAATGCGTTGTGTTTTTTTAATTATGTATTATACTTGTCTTATTTTGCTCCTTAAATTTACGAAATTTATTACTGGGACATATATATAAAAATTTATTACTGGGACATATATATAAAAATTTATTACTGGGACAGGGATTCGCCTGATGAATTTTAAAATTGACATGTGTTTCAAGTTCGATTGACAAAAAGTCCGTATCGATTAATTCACTTTAATCGATGTTTTTAAGCAGGTTAGGTACCTCTCTTCGAAGATAAAATTGATAGACGTGAAATGTTGCCTATTAAATTGGCTCGACTATAATATACATAAAAAATAAGAATAACAGGCCTGAATTTGAAATTTTTGGCACTCAAGCATCCTTGACCAACTCAGCCATTTGAATGCCCCAGATTGGCGTGAAAGGATGCGGTTTCGAGTCCCGCCTCGTGGTCGAATTTTTTCTATTCTTTATAAATTTATAATAACAAGCCTTTTATTTCGTCTTAACGTATTAAAATCTTTTAATTCCATAACAACAATTAAAATAAGATAAAAAGCTAGGACAGTGGCTAACGCGTGGGCGTAGAACGGTTCAGGGTTCGATTCCCAGTAGGAGACCAAGAAAAAACATGCCTCCGTCAGGCAGGACACAGAAGGCTAATCACGTACTTGTTCTTAAAGAAAATCGATCAGTGAAATAGATCTATTATGCATCTGCCCCATACCCCACTAGGGGACACGGGAATTCATTATTAACAGTGGGCCAAAATCGAGTTTATTATTAAAAATAGCTTTCCGCCTGCGGCTTCGCCCGCGTTTTTAAAGAAAAACCCGCATAGTTCCCGTTCCCGGGGGATTTCCGGGATGAAACCTATCCTATGTGTTAATCTATGTTACTCTCTATATGTGTGCTAAATTTCATTGTAATCGGTTCAGTACTATTTGCGTGAAAGAGTAGCAAACACACACACACACACATCCTCACAAACTTTCGCATTTATAATATTAGTAGGATAGTAGGATGCGTGTTAAAAATACCTGGCAACAGTTTTCTCCAAAGTTTGCAACGCTAGCGAACTTTTGTCTATGGTCCTCCTCGTTATTCTGACACTAAGCGAGTCTATGCACACATTGTCTATGTTATGTGCCTCGTCAAAGACAACAACCGCCTCCTTATTCAACTCTTTGGACACAACCTCTGCTATCTTTGGATCTAGCAAATAGTGGTAGGAATAGACAACTATCTCTGCGTGTATAATCTGTGGATATAAATAACTGCGTTAAAAAAAACCGAATTCAAAAACTAAATAATATGTAGTAATTAATAATAAATAATTCATATGCGCACAAAAAGAACTAATACATAATTTACTAAAGATTTTTCAATCCTTGGTTAAAACTAATTCGTCGAATAATGTATAAAACTACCATTTTATAAACGTATTCTAATT
>CAJQZN010041674.1:0-16988 GCA_907164685.1 Colias eurytheme
AATTGTAAACTTTCAAACTCACTTCTAGAAACGACGAGTTTTTATCTCGATCGAATGTATTTAGATGAAATTTTAACCTGATACACTGTTTGTAGATAAATAATATTTCTATAATTTTTAACTATTAACACTTTTACATTATAAAAATTTGAGCACCAAATCGTACTTAATATTTAGTCAAAATGTTATAATTTAGAAGTGTAGTTAGCACAATATGGTACTTCTATGATGTAGGTATTTCGTATTCTAGAAAATTCTATTTTCCGTCTTGACGACGTCACCACTGTGAACGAAGCTTGTAGGATGAACTTTCATCGAACTGACATTTTTAATTTTATTAACTTTTAGTACATATTTTAAGACTTTGATTATTTTCACGACATATGGCGCTTATGCAATATTTATTATTAAGTTATGAATTATAATGATCTAGTGCAATAATGTTATTGAAAATTGTGTGAAATTTATGTTAACGTGTTTTGTTTTGTGTTTTTTTTAATATAAAATTTGATTTTGTATCGCAAAGGTCATTAAAATTTAATTCGAAAATATTTAAAATATGTTGTAGAATACTTTTTTCAGTATTATGTCTATGTAAGATTTTAGAATATTTTTTTAATTATTAATTTCGGAACATTTTACATAAAAAAAAATTAAATGTGTTATAGAATGTAGTTAAAAGTAATTTATTGTTACTTTTATTTATATCCAAAATATTTCAGGACGCGTGGATGTAGTGTGTAATATGTTTAATTGATCTTTTGAAGTGGTTCGGCTCTCGTACACGAGTCTTGCTTAGCTTTAAATAGTTGAGTTAAATTATAAGTTTATGAGTCCACATTAGTCTATGCCAATTTAATTTTAAATCAAGCTTAATATCGCGTATTAATTTCGCTCACTCTGTTTTGTAACCAACATTATCCAAAGATGTTTAAAATTCACTCGACGAAAAACAAATGGTCTCCGAGCGGTTACACTATGCCTGTTCTTAAAATTTATTTGTGTATAAAATAATAAGTATTTATAATTAATATTGTATACTTTATAAGTTAAGATTATTTAACACTATGTGGACACTTGTGCAAAAAACACTATTGTCAATTATTTTCCTAGTAGGCGTAAATGTTATAAAAATTTAGGTAGACTTGTAAATTATTTATCAAAAGTATATTATGTAGTTCTTCATGCATTACGGTTGTTGCTTGCCGTTGACTGTAGTCTATTTAAATTTAAAAGACGATTCATATTTTCTTATGTTTAATTCTACCATTTAATAACGCTAACAATGTCTAATAGTTATGCCTTAAGTTTATCTTTAAAGCGAATTGTTTATGTATTTCTCGAATTAAAATAAACTTTAATGGTGTATTCAAATTGGAACGTTTATAAAATTAAACCTATTAACACGTAATTACGTGTGATGGTGTAATACAAAAATGTTTTTGATATAGAAATCATAATTTTTTAAACATAAACAAAATACCTACTCATTGTAGTATTGAAACTGGCCTAAAATAAATTCAAATCTTTTTTTTATAAAAAAAAAACGTTCTAAATTTGAATGCACTCAATGTTTCCATAGATATAGTCCACAAAGACCAGTCAGTTGTAAAAATCCACAAGCTTACGTAAAATATTTCAAAGTCGATAATCTGAACTACTTATAATATTAGCCAGTGTACGCGTACTACTTGAATTGTTATCTTGTTTCAACTTTGTTGTGAACTACTTGATTGTTGTAGTTAACGCAATGAACTTAGAGATGATGTATAATATATTTTCCTTGTTTCTTCATAAATATTTTACATGACTTTCGTTTTTATTTACCTGTACCTCCCCAATGTATTCCATTAAAAGAAAAAAATCGAGTAAAACAAGAAAAATACTTAGTTACATACAAAAATCTGGACACTCCAAAACAAAAATACATTAAAAGTATGAATTTAAATGTTTATTAAATATTCACATAACATGTTATATTTTCTCATATATACATACTACATAGAATAAAAAAATACGTCAGAATGCACATGGATACAAAAAACACATTTAAAAAAATTTAATTTAGTCATATCACTCATTTAAGTCATTTATGTCGAAATATATTAAGCTATTGCATAGCTTCTAAAAAGGTTCCGTAACGAAAAAACCTCACGCTCCCCACTCCGACGGACACGGAGGTGTGGCTTGAAGGCATGCTATGCAATAGCTTTACCGCCGCAGTCCCCGAGTTCCACACGTCTTTTTATATATAGTGAGACATGCATTTTAACAATTAATGTATAATAAACAACTAGACTCACTATCACACTCAAAAATTGTCCGAAACAAAAATCTGCCGACGCGTCTATTAGGCAGAGTTTTAATGAGCGTATACAATAGACTTTGAACATTGCTGCCTCGAAATAAGGTGTTAATTTGAATTAATGTTTTATACAACGCCGCTCGGATATTTTTTGATGGCTATTATGAGTCTAGTTTTGTATAATATGTCAACGATTTTAAGGCAAACACTTGAGATTGTAACTCTGATGCACTATTTGGAAATTTATAAAATGAGAGAATATAAGGAAAAAAACTTATTCAGAACTCTTATAACATAAAGTCTGAATATACAAAAATCCTTGACCTCTTAGAAGATATTTTTATTAACTTACTTAATATCTAAGAAGAATACCAAAGATAACTCAACTGCATTAGGAACATCTTAACAGACATCATATCTAATGATAAAATACAGCACATTCAATTTTAGTGAGATTTATTACTTATCAAATGACATTATAAACTTATACAATTATAAAAAAGAGCGTGTGTGCCGAACACACGTGTCAGAAGTGAAACTTCTTTGTCAAGATTCAAAGATACCAAAATCGTCGCCTTACTCCGTGACGGTATTTTCATAACGCGACCTTGAAATTTTACCCTCAACGCGCCTAAAGAAGTTTCACCTCCAAAAAAAACTTCTTAGCCATTGCAGACAAAACCAGGGGCAAAACAACGATTTTTATTAATTGCTTACAGATTTCATCCAAATTGTAACACACAGACAGCCAGCTATCACTTTTACAATATTAGAATGGATACTACAATGTCAAGAAAAAAGTAAATATATATTTTATCAAAAAACTAACCAGTGGAAAGCAAAAAGGCGTATGTATCTACGTAAATTGAAAATCAAATATTTCCTTATTCCTTACTCTCAACCTTACACTATTTTCATAATATCAAATGCGAAAATGCTAGCATTCTTACACTACATAAAAACATGAAAGATCTTATAATTAATAATAGACTCATTTGGATAACAAAAATTGTTGTGTGTAATATTATGTTCCCCTAAAGCATATAATTATGTAAGGCCAATTGTCAGTATTCAAAAATATCCAATGCTGAATTAAATCTAGAATGAAATGAACTTAGAGAAGTAAGACTATTTCTATTATTCTATCTATGTCCTATGCTGTCTATTTCTATTATTCTATCTATGAAAACATAAATCCGTATCTAAAATTTGCTTATTGCTTGACCTAATATTGGCAGATGATGTGTATGGTCCGAATCAATTATCATTTAAAAAATTACCTACTAAGTAATCATAACGACTTATAAATTCTATGTAAGTAAAAATTTTGTTCTTAATTTATTGCTTTTTGTTCCTTAAACACTAGCTCGTAATTTAAACACACTTCAAAAAGCCAAACACTTCCATCTTGCTATATATCTTTCACTCGAAACTTGCTTAAGTAGCTAATAAAAGTTATTCTATATAACAACAAAATGCGCACACACAATCTATATATTGCTCAGAATCTATTTACTATAAGTCCCCACTACACAACACAACACTATCACCTAACTAGCTTGGAACACTATCCCTAACCACTATTACGCGCCTTGCATGATGCGTTTGAACAGCTCCATATTGAATTTAAGAAACATCAGTATCGAATAATTATAGCGTAAATACAGTTGCACTATCTCACCCAGTGAAGATTAGTCCTTGTGCATACGCTAGCGGGCTACTTGCACTAACACTTTCACTATCCCCAAACCCATCACTATCCGCAAACACCATCACGCCACTTGCATGGTGGTACGCGTAAATAGGTCCATAGTAAGTGCACTAAGAAACACTGGTATCGAGTGGTTTTGGTGCAAGTGCAGTTCTACCAACTCTTCAAGTGTAGAAGAATAATCTGTGTGCACCATCTCTATACCGTCCTCGCAAAGTGTGAATGTGAGGTATTCGTCTGGTGTTTCCGCGTACATGTTGGATATTCTGAAATAGGACATTAGTATTTTGAAATTAAATATAATATGTATAAAATAAAGTCGTGTTAATTTGAATTTATAATTTTAGAACGAATATTTTAACGGTAATTGTGGTGCGTTGGATTCGTTTTCGCACAAAAAAAGTCTGGGCGGAGCCGGGTCGAACAGCTAAGTAATGTATAAAAATATAATTAATAAATTAATAAGATAATGTGATTTCGCACAGAGTTTCTTAATAAACATTCATAATATGAAATTGAAAACTCAAAACAGTCTAATTCATAATGTAAGTGTTAATCAATTAATACCTGTAGTTTTTATGGCCAGTCCTGTCTATTTTGTAACCAAGCAGCATGTAGCAAACATCTCTGTACTCCTGAGCGGATGCGGTGAATTCTTCTTTCATCCTAAATGTGTCGGAAAAAAAATGCAATTATCATAATATGGTATGCATACAGTATAGCTGTAAATAAAGATCGTTTAGTTTATAATTTGTCGTATTTTTAATTTCGACCGAATTTTAATTTACAAAGAAATAAACAAAGATCATTATTTTAAATAACGCTCACTTTACGGAATTGATATAAAAGAAAAAGTTGTTATGAAAAAACTTACCGCTGCAATTTAATCCTGCTATTTTCCAGTTGTTGCTTCAACTGCTGCATGTCTTCAGGGCACGAGCCGCCTTCGCGAAGGGCTGCTTTTAACTTCTTAATCTGTTAAAACAAATAAAATGAAACAAATTTAGCACAATGATACGTATAAATGTCTTGGCATATTTCTATGATGATTGCTTTTTGAAATTAGTTTTTTATAACTAAGACACTATTTGTTACATAATTGAATCAATTTTTAAGTTAAATGATCCTCGAACTTTGAAGCAGCTAGAGCTAAAGTTGTGTCAATGGAAAGATTACTACTGAACTATTGAAATTATAATATATTTTATCGAAATCACCCACCTCTTCCTGCGCGGTTTCCAAGTCCATTTGCATTTGTTTGTGTGCTACAGCCGCTGGGTTGTCCGCTAGATGTAATATCTAAATAAAGAAACATACAGTTAATATTAACCCAATAAGCAGAGTAATTTTATAGTTTTTCATTTTAAACCATCTTTAGTCATATTTTTACTTCAAAAAAGGAGGAGTTATTAATGCGTCGGCATATTTTTTAACCATAAATTATTGGTAAGTATTATACTACTCTTATTTAATAAGTATACTACTATGTGATTTCTTAAATATGCTCTAAAATACAAAATCGTCCATTACTATAAAATCATGGTTATCAGAGATTTTTTTGGGAAACTGGGGTAATTGATAATTGAATCATATTAAAAAAAGACCTTTTAACGTTTTATTATTTATAGAAACGACAGTCTCACCTTAGTAGGCGCGGCAAGTTTCTCCAAATGTGCGTGCATCTGATCTCTCTGCGCGCGCAGTTTGCTCACTTCGCGTTTAGCCGCCTCCGCCTCTTCGCGGTATTTGCTTACTTCAGCTCGAGCTGCTTCTAACGCTGTTGGAAGAAATATAAAACATAAGATATATTGCACATTGTCCCGAATAACGCAGCGTAGCACGTGAATGCATATATATACGTTGCTTATATTTGCCAGCATGTAAATGGACCACTTTTTAGCGTGGACCTCTCCCACTTTGCACTTTTTGTCTAAGAAGTTTGCCGGGCGCTATATCCTAAACTTACTGGAAACGCATTCACGCGCGAGTAATTTCATTAGATCACGTATTCGGGCGCTACGCTGCGTGTTCGGGACAGTATGCAAGTCACCTTATAATAAAGTTATGTGTTAAGTAAAGAGGATTATAAGCATGTGTGTCTGCCGCTTCGCGGTATTTTCTTCTGCACCAGCTGCTTCTAAGGCTGTGAAAATCAAATAATTTATATACTTATAGCGAGGATAAGAATATGGAACCTGCTCTTCACAGCTTTACTTGCTTCGGCTCGAGATTATTCTAAGGCTATAGAAATATAAAGTTACATAATATAGTTAGTAATATAATGAGGATAAGAAGAATATGTAGCCTCCTTCGACTCGAGCTGCTTGTTAAGCTGTTGAAATTAAATATCAAATATAATAATACAGCTACATGCTAAGTAATAAGTATATAAAGGAATATATGTCCGCCTTTTCGATGTATTTGCTCGCTTCAGCACGACCTGATTCAAAAGCTGTTGAAATCAAATATCAAATTTACAATAAGTTATTTGCTTAAGTACTATATGTCAGAGAAATAGAAGAATAAGTGTCTGCCTCTTCGCGGTCTAAGTAGTGCTGTTGAAATTAAATATTATAGTAAAGTTATATAATAAGTAAAACATATAATCAGAAATAAGAAGAATTCAAAAGCTGTTGTAATCGAATATAAAAATAAACTTATGTACCATGTAACTATACTAAATAAAAATAAACCACATCTTCGAGGTATTTGCTCGTTTGCTCGCCTCTGCTCTAGCTGATTCTAAAGCTATTAAACCAAATATAATAATAAAAATATAAAGAATGTACATGAGAATAAGAAAAAAATATATGTATAACACAGTCGAGGTGGATAGCCTCTTCACGATGTTCACTCGCAACGGCTCTAGCTGATTCTAACTCTGTTGAAATAAAATATCATGAGAAAGTTATGTACAATTTAGAATAAGCGAAAATGTGTCTCTCTCTGTGTATGTTTCTTTGATTAACTTAGTCATATAATCGGTCTATGATCCTGTCCTATGATATTACATCGTTATCAGCCAGTATTATTCATTTTATTAAAGAAAATTAACAATTCAAACGAAATGGTCATTACTTGGCAATAAATGTTAAAACCACATTTAAGTTTGTAAACTGTATCGCATTGTAATAATAATTGAGCACATTTTGTTGGGTTGCGTTTGGTAGGTTGAAATTAGTGTAACGCCTATAGGCCCAACAAGATCGTGATCTGTTATGTGTATTCAATTTAAACAAATAAGTTAAAGCAGTGTTCAGTGGTGAGGACATCGGACTTACAAATCAATAAGTCGGGGGTTCGAGACCAGGCGAGCGTGCAGAAATATTCAAATGTCAATAATCAAAAGATTGACGTCATGTTACTCAAACTCAAACTCAAACATTTATTTATTCAATTAGACTTCTTCTAGAAGCACTTTTGAAACGTCATTAAGTACTTATTTTTAACATTTACCACCGATTCGGAAAGCAGTATCTACGGAGAAGAATCGGCAAGAAACTCCATAGTTGCTCTTTTTAATCATGTCAGATTTACAATTTTACAAATTACATATGTAATATCATAATATATTATCATAATATGCCAAAGAACTGTCCTGTGGTTTTTACGCGACAACCCTCCATGGGTTTTTATCTTCCATATATTCCTTAATACTGTAATAGGCTCTCTGGACAAGTACATTTTTTATATAAGTTTTAAATTTATAACTACTAAACTCTTTAATATTATGAGGAATTCTGTTGTAGAAGCGTATACCTTGGCCCATAAATGAATTTTTAACTTTAGCTAGCCGGAAAAATGGCATTTCAATTTTATTTCTGTTTCTTGTGCCATAACAATGTCTATCTCCTACTTTTGTGTGTAAGTAAGCGTTATTATGTACATATAAAATATTATTAAATATATACTGCGACGGTACAGTAAGGATACCAGTATTCTTAAAGAGATCTCTTAGTGAGTCTCGAGCACGCAAATTATATATAGAGCGTATGGCTCTTTTCTGTAATATAAATATAGTTTCTATATCTGCAGCCCTGCCCCATAGCAGAATTCCATAGGACATTATGCTATGAAAGTAGCTAAAGTAAACCAATCTAGCCGTTTCTTCATCGGTGAGATGCCTTATTCTTCTAACTGCATATGCAGCTGAGCTGAGCTTAGCAGCGGTGGTGGTAACATGAGCCCCCCATTGAAGCTTCTCATCTAATGTCAAACCAAGAAAAACAGTCGATTCCACAGGGTATAATACCTCCCCGTTTAAAATAATATTCCTTTTCACCTTTTTTACATTTGGGAGGATAAATTCTACACAATTTGTTTTTTTTTGTATTTAATAGTAAATTATTAGCACTAAACCAATTGGATATGCGTAAAAGAGCAGAGTTTACTTCGTCAACATTTGTGTCATGTCTATCCACATTAAATATTAATGAGGTGTCATCTGCAAACAGTACTATTTCACACATATCCTGCAAATAATAAGGTAGGTCATTAATATACACTAAGAACAAAAACGGTCCTAAGATAGATCCCTGCGGAACACCTATGTTAATCGGCGCACCGCGAGATTTCTCTCCATTAACGACAACGGTTTGTACCCTGTTCTGAAGATATGAAGCTATGAGATCCTGAGCTAAACCTTTGATACCATAAAAATTTAGTTTCCGTAATAGAGTGGAATGTTCTACACAGTCGAAAGCCTTAGAAAGGTCGCAGAATATCCCCAAAGCATTCTTTGAATTTTCCCATGCTTTGTATATATGTGATAAAAGAGCTACTCCGGCATCAGTGGTAGAGCGCCCCTTTGTGAAACCATACTGTTTGGCGTGCAGTAAACCATTTGATGCAAAATGACTATTCAATTGGTTTAAAATTAGTTTCTCGAAGACTTTGCTCAAAGTTGGTAATATGGAAATTGGCCTATAGTTATTACTGTCTTCTTGGTCACCACTTTTAAATAAAGGAATAACTTTGCTAAACTTTAGTAAATCAGGGAATATACCACAGTCGCAACACCGATTAAATATAAACGCTAGTTGATTGGCAATGTTTTCTATGATATTATTTACTAAATTTACAGACATACCCCAGAGATCACATGTTTTTTTTAAATTTAACGTTTTAAAAGTTTTAACAATTTCATCAGCAGTCACGTGTCGCAATTCAAATAATTTGTTACACTCAGCAACGTGATCCCTCAATAAAGACTCTGCAAGCGCTGAAGACGAATTTAAATTCTTAGTTAAACTAGCAGGGACACTACTAAAGAAATCTTCAAAAGCAAGCGCAACATCAGCACTTTTGTCAATGACCCTACCAGAATTGACAAGTTTTATGGTACTATCGTTTGATCGGATTTTGCCCAATTCACCATTAATAATTGTCCAAACCGTTTTAACTTTATTGTCTGAGTTGCGTATTTTGTCTCTGATATACAAACTCTTGGCAGTGAAACAAACTTTTTTAAATGTTTTTGAATAATTTCTAACATAACTAAGAAATGACAAGTCTTTGTTATATTGTTTCATACCATATAACTCGTAAAGAACGTTCCTGCATCTGTGTATACTAGGAGTTGCCCATTGGCTGAATGGTAAATCCTTGGTAATAGTTAAAGATTTAATTTTAAATATTTTTTCATATTCACTATGAATGAACTTAAAAAGATTTGTAAACATTTCACAAGGATTTTTATGAAAGGATTGATTATTCAGGTCAGGTAGTTTATTATCAATATTATTTCTAAATGTATGAATGCCTTTTCTAGTTATTGGCCTAACATTAATTCTTTTAAATGTAGGTATGCAATCCCATTCAAAAACTACTTTCTGGCCACAGTGATCCGAAGTTAGCGTGTTGAGAATATATTTTTCTAAACATTTGCAATCACAGTATATATTATCAATACAAGTTGCAGAAGTAGGTGTTATTCGTGTGGGCTCATCAAAAAGTTTATACAGATTAAATGAATGAAACAAATTAACTATTCGTGTTGCCGTTTGTGTGTGTGAAAGTAACATTTACATCTACCAACCCGCACTTGGCCAGCATGGTGGATTACGGCCTGAACCCTAAGACCTCATTCACACGAGAGCTTTTTTAACGTCCGTTAAAAAAGCGTCCAAATAGAACAAATGCATTCCCAAGTATATGTTCACACGTCAGCGCTTTTAAAGCGCGACGCTTTTTTATCGCGCAGTGTTCTATTTTCAACGCTCGGCGTTGGGCGTTAAATAAAATAGACCATAGGAAACTTCTTACTATTATTCAGACGAGCGCTAAAAAAGCGCCGGCGCTGCGTTCAGTATGCCGCACGCTCGCTCAGCGGTAGCACGTGTTTGTTGTGCTTATAATCATCAGAAAATCGATACGATGTCGTGGATTGTTGATCCCGAACTATTAATTATAGATGTGGAGTCTCGTCCGTTCCTGTATTCAAAATCGTTATAGACATTTGAAAATAATTAAAAAAATTCCGGGGTATTGCCTTAACTCTTCGTACAGTGTCACAAACTGCCCTTTTAATTATCTCTGTTCATTCAGAGGATGTACCCAGAATGCCTTTTGTTTTCTTTTTCGTCTTTTAATAACACAAATCGCTAGTGCCAATCTTTCTTTCTTTCTTTCTTTCAAATATACCTAACATATAAAAATTAAAACAGTAGGTATTTTTATCATATTCCTTTAAGTAACATGTTTATCGATGACGAGTTTGAACAAATACCTAAGTAGGTACCTATAAGTGGTTTATTAAGAACAAACTTTCCGAGGAATTCTAAGCAAATATAATAATATAAATATCATAAAGATATTACGCAACTGACATTACGTAATTATTTTAGCAGAAACCATTTCCACGTCTTACTGAAGCCAGAGACGAGACATGAGTGATTTTAAAGCGTTAGTATGAACAACCACAGAGAGAACGTTTAAAAAGCGCCAACGCCGGGTTTTAACGCAACGCTTTTTTAACTCTCGTGCGAATGAGGTCTAATAGGAGGCCTGCCCCCCTAGTCAAGTGGCTTTCTGTTAGCGTAGCGTTCAATAGAATCGACTACGAATGTATGAGATTGACGTAAGCTGTAGATACGTTTATCTACAGCCTACGTCAATCTCATACATTCGTAGTCTATTCTATTGAACGCTACGCTAACGGAAAGCCACTTGACTAGGGGGGCTGTGCCCCGACAGTCCGAACCTATAGGAGCTGATCATTCTGATGATGAAATTGTACAATATCTTAAATCACATCTTAACATTACATGTTAAGATTTACAATACATTTATACATTTTACTGAATTGCTGTCATAGAATGATGAACCATTTGTTTGCAAATATTGAAAAATTTGGTAGCAGAGCATACTTCGGCACGAATTAAGGCAGCTTGGAAGTAGGAAGGTACCACACCCAGAAGAAGAAGATGCCTTTTCTTAGCTGACAATGATGATGATTATGGTGATGGCTGGTGATGATGAAGACGACGACGACACGACCACGACCACAGAACATATAAAAGAGGTTAGAAAGGCATTGTAGGCGGGGCAGACGCGCCAAGGATATGAGCACTGCTCACATCATCATCATGCGTATGATTCGTTCCATTTTAAATCGCGTGATCGCGCGGCGCTATGATTGGCTAGATTTGTAATTGCAAATATGTGCGTAAGCGGACTTCCGTGGACTTGGCCACACTCACAGGCGACACCGGTTCTTATAGGAACGGCGAATTATTGCCATTCTAACCTCTTTTATATGTTCTGTGACCACGACCAAGACGACGATCTCTCTGAAATCTCACCCTTCGAATGGCCCTCCTGGTCATGTGTAGACAGCAGGTCTCTATATCCTTGCAGAGCTTTTTCTAGCTGTTCGACCCTCGCTGACAATAAAGCTGCCCCTCCAGCACCGACATCCCCACTTAGAGTAATTGTGAGTTCCTTTTCGTAGCTGTCTAGTTGTTGCCTGAAAGTAAAATTAAAAAAATAAATCGTAATTTCTGTTTTCCGGAATGTGTAATGGCATTAAAAATCGTTGATGCTGATTGATACTAATGTAATTTCTAAAAGCTATTCAAATTTGTATTAGATATTATGTTGAATAATTTGCCTTTATAATATGCCTCATTACTTACTCTCATAAATTCTCATCTTATGCAAGTTAAAAAGCAATGCAAGACAATAAAAAATTATATGCATCAGGATATCTCTATAATCTGTCATATTTAATATTTGGCATTTTTTATTTTATTTGATCTTGCTTCAAATGTTCTTCTTACCTATAGCTGTCCCTTTCTCTAGTTACAATTAGGAGTCTCTTTTGCAGTCTGTGTATTAGACTCTCTTGATTTTTTCGCACTGTTTGCAAATCATTCAATTTTGCTGTTGCCTTATCCCGCTCGAACTTCAGTGTTGCCACTTCCTGGGTAATAGAATATTTATAATGTGAATAAATACGAAATATTATAATTTTAAAAATGTGTTTGAAATATATTCTAGCAACATAAAAATGGACTCTACATGCCTTAAAATATATTAAAAACAATGAGAAGGTTTATGAAAGCTTATTATGAAAGCTTAAAAAACCACTTTAACAATATTTCTTTACAGTTCTGTATTTAAATACATAAATAGAGCTGTTTATTTACCATTTTTGCAACTTGTATATTTCTATTCTAACTAACATATCATTCACAATAAATTTACCCAATAAATATATCTTTTTCTTCTTAACTAAGTTTAAATTCACCTCAGTAAGTTGAGGAAGTTGCGACTGTGCCTGCGAAGCGCCAGCCACAGCGGTGAGTTGTCTGCTTAACGCATTTTCCGGAAGTAAAGATAGCGCTCGGACTTTTTCTACCCCGTGCCCTCTAGCTGCACTACACCATTCTTGTAGTAACAACTATTATATACCCACAACCCACCAATTAAAACCAATAACTCAGTAGTTATAACTTACCTCAGTAAGTTGAGCAAGTTGCGACTGTGCCTGCGAAGCGCCAGCCACAGCGGTGAGTTGTCCGCTCAACGCATTCTCTAGAGCTGAAGATAGTGCTCGGGCCGTTTCTACCCCGTGCCCTCTAGCCGCACTACACCATTCTTGTAGTGACGACTCTAGTGATGCTATTTTCACCTGTATTACAGTCATAAATCATTTATTCAGCATCACAGGTACAGTTAATTGCTACACTCAAAGCATTTAATTTCTGTTTTATAAGCTTACTAGCTTTCCACCCGCGGCTTCGCCCGCGTTTTCAAAGAAAAACCCGCATAGTTCCCGTTCCCGTGGGATTTCCGGGATAAAACCTATCCTATGTGTTATTCTGATGTATAAGCTATATTGTGGTAAAGTTTCATTCAAATCCATTCAGTAGTTTTTACGTGAAAGAGTAACAAACATCCATACATCCATACTTACAAACTTTCGCCTTTATAATAGTAGTAGGATTTAACATGCATGAATATAATAACAATCTCTATCTGAATTCAGTTTAAATGGAACACTAATATTATTCTTCTTGACATGTGATTTTTTTTAAATTAAGGATAAGTAATAAAAAAAGACTAAAATACTAAGATCTGTTTTAGAAAGGATTTAATCAACTTCATACAAAGTAATGCTTATTGAAAAAAATGTTGTGTGGTTTTATGAAACCACGGTAAAAGTGAAACTGTTCGAACGGTTCCGAACACTGCTTTGTGTAGCGCATGTCGCGTGCCGAGTAGGTATACCTACTCGGCAGCCGCGATACACGCGACATGCGCTACACAGACCAAAAAGTTTGAGACGATGAAATAAAAGTTTCACTTTAAAAAAAATACAATAATAAAAAATCTGATATTTCCAACTTACCTTAGCCTCATGTAGCTCTTGTTGCACTGGCTGTAACGCTTCCACCTTTGTAGACAGGATATGTACTTGTTCTTCCAATATCAACTTATTGCACACCGCATCACGTAATGATCGCTCTGTGGCCCGTAACCTCGCCACTTCCTTCTCTAAATCTGCCATATTTGATAGCCGTTTTTGAGCTGTCTGAAAATATTTGTTTAAATAAAAATTTATTTTACGTGGTTCCATACAGAACATAGTGTACATGTCATTGAAAATATTCAAATTATATTTAAATTAATGTTTTGATCTCATTCATTTTGTGGGGAAAATGTGAAACATAACATTTTATTTATGGGATAATAGTTGAGTTGAGTATCTACTGAATGAGGAAGACTAAGTTTCTACTCTTATAATGCACTCAAAATGTTGTTGACAAAGTATTTCAAATGAACAAATACCATACCTTTGCCTGTTGCTGCCAGTCTTTATAAGAATCCCTCTCATATTCAATTTCCTTTAATTTACTAGTGGCTTGCTGCATTTCAAATGCTTGTTTCTCTAGTTGCGCTTTTAAACTAGTACACTGGTCAGATTTTTCCTTAAGCTTTTCAACCTCTCCTTTCAGAAATTCACTTTCTTCTTGTGCACCTTCTAAAGCCTAAAACCCATAGAACTAGATTTTAAGTATACAGTTGGGATCGGGAGTTGCCACTTGAAAAAAGAAGAATAATACAGAAAATCTTCATCAAGCCTTTAAACCTTATTCAATTCAAAACAAGCATACACATTTCCAAAGAACAATGGTTATATTTCGGCTTGTGTAATTTTTGCCTTTGAAGAAAACTCACAATTTTTTATTTACATTTAATTAAATGAGTCATCGAGTGCCATGTAGAATAGAAATTCTAAATATCTTAGATAGATAGTAAGAACTCCATTTCAAATTTAACAGGTGCACAGACATAACACCATTAATTACAATTTTCATAGATTCAAATTCCAACAAACTATAAA
Source organism: Colias eurytheme (assembly GCA_907164685.1). Classification (NCBI taxonomy): domain Eukaryota; kingdom Metazoa; phylum Arthropoda; class Insecta; order Lepidoptera; family Pieridae; genus Colias; species Colias eurytheme. The sequence goes on from CAJQZN010041674.1 coordinate 14,866, forward strand.
AGCTAGATAAAATCAAATTAAAATGATATTAGTAACAGTTATATTACTCACAGCTAATAATTCATTCATATCCTTCTCCATTTCAGACAGCTGGTCCTTATTACTAACATTGGCTTCAAGTAATTGGTCCTTTAATTCTGCCACTTGTCTCTGCAGTTCCAACCGTTCACTCTCCCATTTTGCTTTGCTATCTTTAAATTCTTTTGTGGACTGTAATAAAAACAATAAGATTGTTCAATAAAGTAATAAAAAAGACGTGTGGCACTCGGGGCCGCCGTGGTAAAGCTATTGCATGCTATGCCTTCAAGCCACACCTCCGCGCCCGTCGGAGTGGGGAGCGTGAGGTTTTTTCGTTACGGATTCGGTCCCCGCGCTCAAGGCCCGCGATAGAAGCTATGCAATAGCTTAATAATATTTATACATAGTTTAATATGACCGGGCTCAGAGGCGTGTCATGACTGAGGCCTATTTCCAGCAGTGGACAAATGTAGGCTGATAATGATCATGATGATGATGATGATAGTTTAATATAAATACAATAAAGACTTAAGTTCTGTTTGCTGGGCAATATATTAAGAAAATATAATAAATGTAAATTTGATACAAACATTCTCAAGCTATATTAGTATGCTTAAATACACAACAATTATAACAGATTTAAATAAATAATTATTGCATTTGTCTGTTCATAATAATAGCGCCAGTGACTGTTTATATATTCAATTTGAATAACAGAAAACATAATATTATGAGATCTTAAAATATCTACCTGAGTGAACTCATCTCTCAAATCTTGTTCCCTCTTCCTCACTAATTGTAGTCTATCTTCTAAATCAGACATTAGTCGCTCATCTCTCTTATGTTGATCCACTAAAGAAGCCTTTTCTTCATCAAACAATATTTGCATCTCCTTCCGAATTGCATGCTGATGATTTATACGAGCTTCTAACTTTGTTATCTGTAAAATAAAATATAAATAAAAAAAAAGCTTAATTTAAAGTGAAGTTATATTTTCAATAAATAGTATCATACTTGTGCTTTCATAGCGATCATGTCTGTTTTCAGTTTTCTAGCTTCCCATGGTGATGGAGGAATACTTGTTGAATCTATGCGCGTTCGTTTTCCCGGGGTTTCTGCGTCCGCACAAGTAAAGCTCGACTTGCGTTTTCCTGAATTCAGTAGGTTAGATATGCCTAAACAACACACGAATATTTAATTAAACACATAAATATTGTTCTCAATCAAGCAAATTATATTAAAAAACATTCTCTATTACCTTCTTTTATAGACTGATTACTACTGTCTGAAAAATTTAGCTTCGCCGAAGAGGATAACTTATCTTTTGGAGGGTCGGTGTTTATAACACGCCGAAAGGGCTCGAGAACATCATTAAATAGCGACATATCGCTTTCTTTAGCCATGACTATTTGTAATACTTTACCATCTACTTCTGAATGAAAATAGTTTTTTGTGTAGACGTAAATTAATTCCGAAAAAGTAAATAAAGCGTTTGTAATTTGTATTATTCCCAAACTCTGTTCCCAACTTCCCAATCCGCAAATGCAAACGCTTATGTCAACAGTCAACTGTCGTCTGTCAACGTAAAAATGACAATGATGCGCCATAGACCATAGACACTGGCGACAAGTCTGCTGAAAATCTGCGTGTGAATGGGTTGTTAAAATGTTTAATTTAAATCACAATTTAAATTTATAAACTGTGAGGCTCCCGGAGTCCCGGCTACAAAGTTGAGCTAATTTAGCCTTATGCATAATTTAGTATACGAAATGCATAATGGACCTCGGCAATGTCCCAAGAACCAGTCATCTCAATATAATTTTTTTTATCTATAAGCCGGGAATTTTTATGTAAACTGTGTACATTTTTTAATCTTAACTTTTCTTCTAAGTTTATTTTAATAATTGCAGAATTTGAACCTGAGATTTGAACAGTATTGTTTATTGTTAATTTATTTGGATTTATTTTTTTCTGAATGGATATTAATTAGGTGTTTTATCTATGAGCATAAGTATTATATTTTATGCTTCAAGTTCTACCCAGGGTCTTTTCAGCTAGAACCAGGGTCTTTTCAGCTAGAACATTTCACTCTCAGTACATTTATG
>CAJQZN010041675.1:12490-28677 GCA_907164685.1 Colias eurytheme
AAAATCTTATTTTTACTATCACTTTATAAATCACACATGTCCCTCGAATCTCAATTCTACCAAGTTTCATGCCTCTAATTTTCTTAATTTTATCCAAACTCCGCCATCCACCGCACATGCTAGAGAAGACGCTTTCATCTTTATCGGAGTCTTGGTCCGATCGTCCAATAAAATTTCGTACTTTTGAAGTATTTTCACTAAAGCCATTTTAGACTGAATATAACCTTGACGTAGACCTAGAAATGCAAATTGCGCATATTAGTGTCAAGGTCAATGTCTCGATATTTAAAAAAACCTTTCGCACATAATAATTCATTCAATACATTATTTTTGGAAATGTTAAACAATATATGAATGTATAATTTAATAATGTTTTTGATTTTTTTCAACAATGGAACTTTTTAAGTATTTAAAATTAAATACCTAAGCATTTCCTGGGACCTTCGCCAAATGGCATCCAATGACAAGGATGCATCTTTGATTTTTTCTCAGGAGCAAACCTATCGGGGTCAAATTTGGTCGGGTTTTCAAATATATCTGGGTCCATTTGTATTGACTGTATCGGTATGAATACTAGCGTGCCTTCTTCAATTATCAAGTCACTGTCAGGCATCTTGTAATCTTTTGTGCATCTTCGGAACAATGCACGCATCGGTGGATGAATTCGCATTGTTTCTGTAAAAATTATACACTCTTAGTAATGTAATCAGGTTAGCTAACCTATTAAATGAGGATGATAGATGTAATTACTATCACGTAATTATGTAAATATTCAGGGTAAGGTACTGATTACCTACTTCTCAAAGTTTTGCCTTTATACAGTTTTGAAGAAGATTATTATCATTACATTATTTTTTTAGCCGTACTATAAATTATGTCTTCTTCAATTCTTAACTTTATTATTGGTAAAATATTTGAATTAAAATTTAAAGAAAAGCAAGGTACATGAAGTGAAAATCTTACCGTCAAGAATCATGTTTATATAGGTCATTTCATTCTGTGCTTCATACGTACACTGACCACCATGCTTTTTTAATACTCTGAAGATTTCTTCCCTTGCTTTGGCCTGAATTTCTGGATTGCATGCCAACTCATAAGCAGCAAATTGACTTGTGGTAGCAGATGTTTCGTAGCCAGCAAACATATAGAGCATGGTGTTTGCTGCGATATCTATTAATGTGAAAGGAGTTGATTCGCCCTTCGTGTCTGGAATAATAAGTATATAAAATATTAGTTTTCAACAATATATTGTCAACTTTCATGCTCTCATATTTTTATTTGAAAAGTTAATTGAAAACCTGCTTATTAAAAACATATGTTGTACGAACCTGTAATCAACTTCTCCCTATTCATTAAATCTATTAGTGCTTGAAGAAAATCTGATCTCTGGTAATTGTGTGTTTGTCGATATTCAACTGTCTCTTTTACAAGATTATAAAAGAATTTGTTCATATCAGGATTTACGCGATTAACTCTCAATTTTTTGAAAAATTCGGGTGCAAAAAATGAGATTGCTCGTATTATCGTCCTAGAAATGAAAAAAAAACATTAACAACCTAATGACGTATTTATCTATCTTTCTCTTAAAAATAACGAAAATAAAAGTACCCTCTGACTGATAAACAAACAAAAAATAGTAAGTATCACTAGCAAAAGATAGTCTCACTCAATATCTCTCAAGGTTAAATTTTAAAGGTAAAGGTCACTAAATTTAAATAAATAACAAAAGACGTTTATTAAGTACCGTTAGTATTTATATTTGAATAAATTAAAAAAATCTGAACCTAAATTAGTAATAGTTGGATCATTTGAATCATATTTTTGGCAAAAGGTACCTACTTATTAAATTAATTAAGATTACACTAATAAGTAAAAAGTTGTGTGCTCTACTCGACAATAAGCCAATTATACCTACACAATGAATATTTGATCAAATAGAACTTAGACAAAGGTAAACTTATAAAAGAGAGACTTTTTTAATATTTAAAAAATATCCCCCCACCCCCTTTTATGATATATCCTAACTCAAGCGGAAGTAAATCCAACCGACCAAAACGGATATTTATATTAAGAGGTGTCACTAACACTACTTTCTTTTAAGCACCTATTTATGTAGATTTCAAATATATAAAAATACATAATTTAAAAATATCATATGATTTGTATTAAGCTCAGCCTCTAATGTGTAAACTAATCTGTCGATGTTAGTAGGGTAGTTCTTGAATTTTAACACTTAACTTTTTCCTTATTTTTTCTACTTTCTTTTCCTCACATATCTACATATCGGTTAAGAATAAAAGCTGACAAAGTTAAAAATCTCAAAAACTAATACCTAACAAGTCTAAAGGGCATGACAAATAAATTAACATCATATTTATTGACATAATGTAAATGTTACTGACCTCCAAGTGCCGGTAGTTTTTTAATTAAATCAAATCAATAACTCCACGTTTTGAAATTATATGAGTTCACGCATTAATTGGCTAATTAATATTATTGTACTCTATGAAACCTTGGAATTATTACGATTTACTAATCATTCATGTTTTAGACTATTTTATGAGAAAGTTTTGCCGTAGTAGGTAGACGAAATTTAATCTGAAATTAAATTGTTAACGAATCAATTTGAAGTTTTATTAAGATTGATTTTTTTATATTATAATTAATAGTTTGTTACAATATAACGCACATATAATATAATGGTCCTTACTCCTAATTCTTAAATATATCGAACTTGAGGCATATCAATAACAAATAACAATGTTATACTTAATTATAATCTATGAAGCAATTACAACCTCAAATTACATGTAATTCACTTGTAATTACGTAAAGCTGATCGTTTATCTTTATGTACGTTAAAATTTGTAGTATTTGCTCAATACACATATAATGCAAAATATACATTTGAATTAAATAAAATTATAAATAATTGCTTCGTCTGAAATCTGATCGGGTTATACCCACATATTCATAATGAATTTCAAGAAGTACATATTATGAACTAGGTTTCCGCCCGCGGCTTCGCCCGCGCAGTCAAAGCAAAACCCGCATAGTTTCCGTTCCCGTGGGATTTCCGGGTTTGCGTCATTTGCCCGGGATAAAAAGTAGCCTATGTACTTTCTCGGGTATCAAAATATCTCCGTACCAAATTTCATGAAAATTGGTTCAGTAGTTTAGGCGTGATTGAGTAACAGACAGACAGACAGAGTTACTTTCGCATTTATAATATTAGTATGGATATTGCAGTGACACAAATATTATAATATTTTTTTATCTATACTCTATAGTGATCACATAACAATGTGCTTAACAATAATATTTGTTTTTTTTAGAAATTAAAACTTTACAGCATATAAATTATAATATTTTCTAGCCAAACGTTTACTGCGTCCTGAGAAATTAGTGGTACGGTAATCTTTCACTCAGGAGTACAAAACGTCGATTTAAATATACATGTACTATATAACACAGAATTTTTTGCTCTACCTTATTTTTATGAGCTTTTGCTCTCTACGTAATGTTTACATTTTTTTAAACATTGCTATTGTTAAATATTAATTTAAAAATTAACACGTTTTATTGGACTTTCGTACACGGTTAGATAAGAAGATTATATTGACTGATAAACTACGAAATGGAAACCCACCCCACTTACAATTTATGCAATTACTTAGTTACAATGAGGTATAATAAAAATATGTACATTTAAATATAATGATATTCTTTTCTTGAATTATAAAAAATGAAATTGTTTAAATACCTTTATCATAATAAGCTCTGTATAACCAATTTATGGTACCTATAATAATTGAAAATGAGTGAAAATAAATGAGTAAGAGATTATGCCTGAAATCTTACTGCTCTAAGAATCTCACTGATCCTTCCTTCTTGAGACGTATTGAAAATGTATTGTAATATTTTATGTATCGAGCTTTTTGAGTGACCAATAATCGTATTTAATTTTTTACATTGCATTTGTAGATAAACAATAAATGTATCAAAGTAAAATAATATCTACTTTGCTTATTTTTTATTTTATAGATATTAAGGTACCTTTAGTTATTCGCACTGACAAAAATACTTTACAACAAGGTTTCCAAAAAGTTATAATAATTGTCACTGTGATATGGCACAAAAAACATTACTTACCAGTATAAAGTTTTCGGTTCAAAATATTCATGCCCTCGTCTATAGAATTCTGAATCGGAAATTTTGAATCCATTGCACTCCACTCCAAATCCGACGCTTCCAATAATTTCCATAGAATACTTCTCTGAGAATTCGGAAAAGTTAATAGCTTCATTTTTTGAGTACATTGTATCGCTATAGTGCAAGGCATCGTTTGCTATTTTTTCCACCAGCGGGAACATGGTTTTTAGCTTGCCGGAGGTAAACACTGGCGAAAGCTTGAGACGCAGCGCTTTCCATGCTTGACCGTGTATATTAAACAAATGTCCACCTAAAGGGTTCCCTACTCCACTTGAAAATATTCCATGAGATTGAAAATGATCGAAGTCCTTTATCAATACATGCTTTACTAAGTCCGGATCGTTAACACTTAACACTGGTAAATTAAAAGAGTAAAATCCTACATACGGCAGGTGTTTATATTTAAAATAAGCATCACAATAGGGTTCAAAGAATTGCTCCTTTCTTCGGATCACATCACGCACATTGCCAAAGGGAAATATCGGTTTAGGTCCAAAGACACCTTTCCTAGCCCAATACGTAAACTTGTATTTATACCAAACGTAAATTAATAGTAAAGAAATAAAAAATAACAAAAATATTTCATTCGTTATCGCGGATACATAATGTATGAATGCCATTATGATTGCATTCCTTTTGTTAATATTTTTAAACTATTTATCCGTGGCGAAACACAACACACGCGTTATTTGGAAATCATTACAAAATTATTGTTTCGAACTTTTGAATTTACGCACGCTTCTTTCGGACCTAATGCATCAACTGTTGGCTGAAGGTTGTACACCGACTGTTCATTTACACTCGTTTATTTCAAAATATACTTATATATAAAGTAGGAGGTCAATTAACTTTTGGAATTTTTTAGATGATCACATAAAGTATGAACAAATAAACAAGGAAATCATTACAAAAACTAAAGTCTAAAACTGTACTGAGCTTTTTTTTTAAATTGAAGGTTCACATTTAAATATTATTTTCCTTTGAAAAGCTTAAATCGATTGAAGGCGAAAATATTGTATTTTATGATTAATATTTAATACACGCAGAAACAACAACTGCTTGGATTTTAAAACACATACCTACTACATTGATATTTACTTAAAATAAAGGAGCTACAAATTTTCACATGGTGAGTTTAGGTACATGAGAACTTGGTATCGCCATGCTAGGTATCTCAACACAATTCCAGAAATAAAAAATATATTTCTACTTTAATTAAGAAAGTAAGTTGTAGCAAAATACTAACTTTGCCGCAAAATAATTAAACACGAAAAAAAATTAAATACGTTTATTTTTTAATTTTTATTATCAGTAGATACGTTTAGTCTTTTTTCTATCGATCTCACAAATGTGATTTAAAATGTAACTCTAAAACGATTTTTAAAGAATCGTGCTATTTTTCATCCCGGAAAGACGAGTACGGTCTATTTACGGTATGAAAAAAAATCAGTTCCAGTAAAATTGTCCAAGAAAGGAAAAATATTTTTAAAGAATCATGAATATCTATCTACAACTTCATGATTCTCTCATTTCTTAGGTTTTATAAGTTTCTCGACTTATCTTACTCTCGTCTTATTCTCGTCTTACTGAATTTTTTTGATAAAAAGGGATTTAGACTTTTTTATACTTAATAATTAATATTATACTTGTTATTATAATTTACTTTCTGTAAAAATGTTAAGGTCACTAGGCTGTTATATTTTAAGAGTTGTAATCACGTTTCTTTTTTATGAACTTATTTATTTAAAAACACATTAATAACTTATTTATAAACATTATAACAAAAAATGCAATGCCACTATCATATGACTTCATCTTTTTGACGAAGATCATTTGTAATTCTTAATATCTAAGCTATATTCAATATGTTTATGTTACGCATAAATTGTATACAAGTAGATAAATTATAATAGGCCAACCTATTATTACCTAACCTAAATTTTAATTATCAAATAAATGCAAAAAAATTTCGACAAATGTTGAAAAGTAGTAGAACTACAATATAAAATAAGTCATACCTACATTTTTTAAAGTTATCATCATTTCAAATATTTAAGATTAAGTATAATATACCTAGTTTAATTAAATGACATTATATTAGCTATATAAATTTATTTTTTAGGTACAATGATTTTTTTAATTACATAGCCACCTAAATAATTATGTGATGTAGAAATGTATGTATGACAAAAATTTGCATATTCCCCAGTCTTATTATTATATGTACAAATTAACTTAATTAAACTAAGATATAAATTCGTTAACTTAAGAGTCCAGATAAAGTAATTATATTCTTAGGAATTAATAATAATCGTTGCCTACACGTATCGAACATGCACTAATTTTAAAATTGGTCAAGTGCACGAGACGAACAACGGTAGTAATTGCCCAGAAAAATCTCGATCAATCTATATACATATTTCGACACTACTTAAAGATAATTTGCTGCAATTTATAGCCAGAATATTGTAAAAAAGAAGAAGGATCAATTAATGTCATCAGTGCTACTTGAACCCAGTTTTTCTTCCTTTACCAAACCTTTTCGTATTTCTATTAAGTGCTGTAAGTATTTCGTAGGTGACTTAATATTATGTTCTTTGTTTCTATAGTTTTTCCTATGAGAATCCAAATAGGTTTCATAATTATTTACAACAAACTCTAGTCTCCTGCATGAATTTTTGATTTCATTATGAACATTTTCAAACGTATCATTCTTATCATCGTTATTCCCTTTTGATAATATTTCACGTTTTCTATAAATATTATTTAATCTATCTCCATTTGTTGGTTCAGATATAATATCTAGCGAACAGTTTGAACAAGTCTCATCATTTATTTCTTTTCTATCCGAGCCCAAGTATTCCTTATAAAGCTTACCCTTCGTTGCTTCGAATGTGTTTTTAATTAGATCCGTATTTATGTTTATATTATTTGAATAACTTGAATGTTTAAGAATATTCCTTTTTTTATCCTTTGAAAAATTATTGCTTTTGCAACGACCAAAATCTGAGTTGATCTCATTAGAAACAGTTGAATCAGATGAGAAAGAATCTATTTCTTTGAAATACTTTGATTCGGAACGTTCAAAATGAAAGCTTGAATTCTCTAGAGATACAAAATCCTCGTCGCTTTCTGCATTTTTATCTAAAAATCTTATACTGGGGCCACTTGCATTTCTTTCTCGTAATGGCGAAATAGCTATGTTATAAGGATACATGTCTGCATTTCGTCCTAATATCATATCTTTCATATCAGAATAACCAGCTACCCTTGCATTATCTACACCTAAACTTGTTCTTGGCAGGGTTATATTATCATCATCATTAGAAAAATCATCTAAATTTTTGTTTGGTTTGTCAATTGTTTTATCACTTTTTATACTGTCTTCATCAGTATCGATGTCTTTATTTCTAATTTCATCAATATTATGTTTTTCTATGGTTGGATTTGAAATGAAATTATTATGATTAGTTAATAGATCCGGAGGTAATATTTTAGTCTCCAAAGGCGGTTGCTGTTGCGGTTGAACTGCATTCCCTGCTGTTGTGGAATCAGAATTTTGTGAATCTGAGTCCTCATCATACATCGGAGATATATTGATATTTATGATAGGAGCTGTATTTGTAGAATTATTTTTACGATTTTCAATACTTTTGATGTACTTGGATAGCAGGTTTGGCCGTCTTTTTCTCCTTGGGGGTGGTAATATACATGTTTGTGTGCATCGATCATTTTGACTAACGTCTATAGTCATTGTACTTGATGTTTTAAAGATCTTTCTGTTATCAGTCATCGTTGAGCTGTGTCTGAAATGCAAATATCCGTGGTCTGATCCGACACTCACTTCTTTATATCGAGGGGTTATTGAAATTGTTTCAGTTCCAACGTCTCGTTGAAACACACAAGAATTATTTCTGATGCATTCGTACGACAGCAATTCACTTTGTACATCAATTTCTTGATCTTTTACTCGCACTATAAACTTTTTCGTTTGCGTATAGGCCGGAATGCCAATTCTTCGTTTGTTTCTTAGAGCTTTTTGACTCAATTCCATCAGACGTTGTCGGGCATTTGTGCAAATTTTTAATTCGTTCAATGGCTGAATTAATTTCTTATCTACGTTGGCGTCCAACTTCCCGGCTACCTCTTCATTCCTTTTTAATTTTGAGTACAATCTTTCTGTTACTGATGCAACTATTTCCGCTCTTTGATTATTATCGTACAAAAGAGATGTTGGCATATTTGACTTAGCTTTTATGCTATTTATTTCATCAAGTCTTTCTTCGCTAACACTTGGGCTAATTTCTGATAAATTATGCTTTGGTGTTGATTGTTGTGATGTTTTATTGGTGGAAAGAACTTCTTGTGATCTGTACTGCCTTTTCTTGTGCCTGATTGGGGCAACAATTTCAAAATCGCTACCACTTCGTGCCCTTTCAAAGGGTGGTGCAAACATTTTGTCAATTTCCTTATTTATTTCTTCCACAAATTCTGTTGTATTTCTAGTAGGACTGTCGTCCGGTACCGCATCTGTGGGTATATTAACATTTTGTTCATCAATTTTAGGCCGTGAAAAATTCATGATGTTCCCTATGTTTGCTGCGGCTTGCTCAACATCAGATAAAGGGGTATTATTTAACTTCCAGTGATTTTCATCGTATGAAAGCTTCCCCGTTTCTGGTATCTAAAAAAATATTCAATTAATACAATAAATAAACACATAAAAAATCTAAATAATTACGAAATGAGTTAAACTAACGTAGCGTATAAAATGTTTGGTCAGTTCCCGAAGTAACTGATTGTATTGTGCCTGTAAAGCTGCCTTAGTGGTCAGATTTACGGCAGCATTCGCTCGTTTTGGCGGTAACTGCCTGGTTCTAGCGGCCCAGCGCAGGGTTGAAGCAGATTCCCCGTAACATGCTGTACTTGGTGATATAGCTGAAAATATTCACTTTATTCAATTCAATTTAAAAAAATGCCACCTTAAAATACTTAGTACGATTTACGTAAAAGATAATGTGATAAGAATTAAATTATGAAATGATAATGTACTTTACACGATTAAAAAAACACATTAATTTTATCAGATGCTTAGAAAGAAAATTTAAAAGACATACAAAATACTATCTGTTTGTATGTAAGTTGTATGTAATCTATGAAAGAGTTACAATAACACGAAAAAACATTAGATAGATTATATAGCAATGCTAAATTTATACGTACTTGCTATAATAAACGTGTTGGCGCCACCGGTGAAGCAATCTTTCAAGAGCCAAGTCAGAGCTGAATCTCTATACGGAACAAATCTCCCTGGACCGCCACCACTCACTGATAAGAGAAGAAGCAAAAAAATATTTGTATAATACATTATACAATTAAATAATAATATGTAAGTATAATACTGAATATGAACTAGCCAAAGATCTTACACCCAAAAATTATATTATTAATTTTTGGGTGTAATAGGAATATTTATTTATTTTATTATACGTAGGTACATAGGTTATTTTATGTATAGGTACATATTATTATTATACCAAGTAAATACTTAATATATTTATTTTTTTATATATATTTACTTGGTGCTGAATAGTGTATTTATTATTATTATTATATATCAGGCGACGTTAATATTAACATGTACAGAATAATAATATAAATAAACGTTGATTAATTTTCTATAGAAACTAATTTTAAATAACTAGCTCTGCTTACTGATAAGATATATCATTTATAGTAAAATGTAGAGTCAGAGAGAATTTTATGTAATTATTTTATTACATTAAACGTTTATCAATTTTTTACTTAAGACCACGAATGATAGACAATATTCTGAAAATGTTTATTTTATTGTACATACTATATTATCAATGTAATATTTTTAAACTTGAACATTATTCTACAGACTAAAAAAAAGTATCTAGTAACCTTTTAAATATATTTATTTTCATGCATTATAGAAACTATTATTGATATATTTTATTCTTATTCGTCAAAGCAATCTGTACTTCTTTTAAATAAAATAATATTACTTCGAAAATTGTTTTCGTGTTTTATTTCATACCTAGTGCAGAAATAACGTTGCTGAGTGCCACCAAGGATTTATTTATATTCGCTCCTTCCTTTTGTCGACTACATGCATACCCTTCTTGACCAGCTTTTTCACTAAAATAATAAATATATTAATTATTTGTCTGTCTTAGTTAAATTAAACACAGGAAAAGGAATTCGGTAATCAGGACCTAGATGATGTCTCTGTCAGATTTACATAGTTTATTTTTTAATTTCTTTAAGAATCCACATCCTCCAATGCACCGAATTTTAATACAAAACGCATTATCACAGCAAAGAATATCTTCTCACCTGCCAGCCAAATCTACCAGTTGCAAAGTAGCCAAAGGTGTGGCCAATTCCAAAACCGCATGGGACCGGGAGGAGCTGCAGTTCCTGCGGGTAGCAGCTGTTCGTCGTCTGCGTTTGCCTTCACTTACTACGCTTAATAGAGACTCCAAGTCGTGTACCAGGACTCGACGAAGGTCTATGAAATAATCGCAATATTTATTTTCTATTAAAAAGTATACTAAAAATAGGTAGAGTTTATTTAGGTACTTACTGATATACGACAGTATTAAATTATTTAAAACGTTTTAATGTTTTTATTTAAAACTAATATTTTAATCGTACCTTAACTGGACCATGTTTACGTTCATTTAATTTGAATACAGGTACTTATACATGCGGGCATAACAATTATTCCAATGGAACTTGAAAAGTGATAATCGTAATTAACTGGATAACAATTCGATAGCTGTTAATCTACAATTTTGATTTATACTTACTCTGTACATATGGCCCCTTATTAGGATGCTCTCTGACCCTTAAATCCTTCCGGGCGTTACCTTTCCTTCGAGGAAGGGAATTACAGGGGAGAACTTCAGAGGCCAATAAATCATGAACACGCTCGTTATAAATTTCTAAAAAACTGAAATATAAGTTGCACTTTTAATCGTTATCTTGAAATATTCATAAAAAAAACTAGATAATAAATAATTTAAATTTGTTGGTACTCATTTTATAAACTTGCTGTTCTAATTTTTCAGGTTTAGTAAAATTAAAAAAGTGTTTAATAAAAAACTGAAAGTCGACAATATAAAAGGGTGCTAATACGCTTAATAAAAATAATATTGTAATTATAAAATAAATTCACAGTGTAGCAAAATTTTACGATTTGTTTATATCCCGAGTTTTTAGTTCTATTCTGTTGGGCGGGCGGCGGCCGGCGACTCTCTGACTGAAGTCAGAGAACTAAGTATGTTCGCGTGCAAAATGAAGCCTTATTGTAGTATTGTGGTTACAGCTTAGCAACTATTGTATCTACATTGACATGAAGATCCTATTTAAATCTTCAATGAACAGTTTCAATGACGAATGTTATCGCTAAGCCAAATTAATATGTAGTTTTATAATATGTAATACCTATGTCTTGTGTTAGTTAGTATTAGTATGTACCCATGTCAAAGCTTGTTTATTATTTGTGAGACGCTCGTTTTTGAAACAAAATATCTCTCTATCATACATATATTTATCGCATTCTGTACCATGCACAAAATCAGTAAAATAGGGGACAGAAAAATAAAATAACATTTAGGAAATATTTTATGGTATCGTGAAGACGTGTAGGTACTTTTACGTTTTGTACGCGCGTAGGTACTACCTAAGTATAAGTAGGTATATATTTATATCACTTAGCATATAAATAAGGAATTCTTTTATGTTTTGTTTAGATAAAATAAACTTTAAGATATTTGATATTTTTATATAGTCAACAGTCAACACTGGAAGTAACCTACTTTGTATAGCATGATTAAATTATAATTATTATCACTATTGTGGTAGCGTAGGAATTCAGAGATTTGAAATTGTGAGAGTTAAGATAATGGAAATTGCATATTGTTGATTAATTTAATTCTAAAATGGTTAAGAGCTCACTAGTTTATAGCAGCCTGCAGCAAACTTAAAAAAATAAACCGATACAGCCGCTATTTGCATTAAACGTGGTAGGTACCTAATGAATACACGCATATTGGAGTTATCAATGCACAAAGCACATAAGCACGGACATAAGTGAGAGATATCGATAAAGATAACACTATAAAGCATGAAGGGTGAAATGTTTGCGTGCTATTGCGGCCTTGGGTACGTGTTTCTTATGTTTAAAGCCATTCTCACTAAATTGGATGCGACCAACAATATAACTGAGGTGCGATGATAGAGATATAAAAACTTTTTCACGAACGTGCAAAAGTCACGAACATTTGTTTGAAAACAATGAACCTATTCTTATAGACCGTATACTCAACTTCTATTTTGTAACTATGAACCAAGGAAAAAGTTATAATTGCATTTCAAGAAAGGTGTCGCTGAAGCAATTTTGAAAATCTACATATCGCGTGAGGTGCCTCCATTGGTATTATTTACGTTGCATAGACGCAAATTGCTTTCTGTCTTTTAAAATTACCAAATACATAGAAAATTGCTAATAACATTTCATGAAAATTGAGCGGCTTTCAATTTCGCGATACAACTCGAATCTTTATTCGTAAATACTTAACGTTTAAATAATTTTGTTTCTATTTTTCCTCACAACATTACGTCTCCAGTTTCCAAAACGATCATTTGTTTTCTTTTTATTCAGTAGGTAACGATTTAAAGGCCCTCCTGAATTTATCGGAAATTAATCACGTTAAGCATTGCTTTGAAAGATTTTTGTGTGTATAAATAAACGTTTTTCATTTCATTTCTTCTTCTTTATTATTAACATTAAAATTTTGAAATATGTTTGTCTGTTATTGCAAACTAAGAACGGCAAAATCTCTTTTATAAAAATTACAACAGAAATAAATTAAGACAATAGAGAGATATATACCTACCTCACAGTTATATTCATATTTTGTTCACCCAACGCCATACACAATCTCGGTATGAGTCCCGGCTGGGTCTCAGTACCCATCATGGTATAAGTCTTTCCCGTTGCACTCTGACCATACGCCAAAACGCAAGCCGAAATCCCGTTGGAGACACTCGCGAGCACTTGCCTTCCAATCGTGTTGAATACCTAAGATAATTGACAAAAAAAATGTATTTTAAACAACCATTGTTGACATAAAAATACCTATGGATTACAAACATACCTACATAAACATAGATGGCGAATGAATATTTGTATATTATTTTCTAGTTGTAAAGACAAAAATAAATAGCAGTATACTTTTTTATAGGAATTAGGATTTAGGACCACGAAATAAATAGAAGTACATATACTTTTTTATAGGATAAGCCACTTTCTTCAAGATGGAGTTTTATCGAGCTACCCACTGTAATTAAAATAAACACTAGTAAGTAAAGACTTTCTTCTCACTTTTTCCTGTGATCCATCGTGAGGACTTGTTCCTGGAATAACGCTATCATATATAATATAATCTGCATTGTATGAGCGTATACGCTCCCGACTATCGCCAGCACCGGAGACACTGACCTTAAAAAATAAATAAATACATATTACGATTTCAGATTAATAGATAATAATTAATTATTCTTTAAATATTAAAATTTAGATTTATAAATAGTTACGTTTCAGATTAATAGATAATAATTAATTATTCTTTAAATATTAGAAGATTATTATTAATTTCGTACTCACTTTTATATTAGTTATCGTCACCGTATTTTCATCTACAACATTAACGACAGGCGTTCTGCTTTTCTCTGACTTTAATTCTCTAAAACATGTCAGAATCTATTTAAATATTTAAATATATATTTTTTTACATATGTCCTGAAGTTTACTTTGTTATTTCCCTGTCCCCTTCTACTAAATTTTAAAGAAGTCCTCAATTACATATAGATATCATCTTAATTTGATGTTTTATCTACGCAAACTTAATAGTAACTACAATTTAACTACAATATATAAAACATAATATTATATATAATATTTTTATTCTGAAATAATCATCAACATCGTAGTTATTATAGAATACTTCAACAATGAAACAACACATATCTATGTACTCGTACATACTTCTCTGTAAACGGTCGCACTCGTATAGCTAACTTCACGTGTGACATAATTATTATTCTGTTAATTATTAAAGTTTTAACAGCAAAGTAAGGAACGTTATTCATAAAGTCAAATCTGAAGACTGTATGCTTGAAACGCATTCAAATAGACAAACTTATGCTTGGTTATTTTTAAACGCAACGCGTTTCTTGCTAAGGAAATATAAAATCAGAAATAGGCTTCTAAAAATAGATTTGTATCCCTAACACAATGAAATTTGGCATGCAGGACGAAGGCATCCGCTTTGAAAGAATTTTGATCAGTTCTGCCCCCAAGGTGATAAAATAGGGGATAAAAGTTTGTACCATGAAAATTTAACTTTTCCTCACAGGCGAAGCTGCGGGCAACAGCAGTATTCTACATATTAATGGTCTTATCTTACATGTTCATCGGTGGTATAAATCTATATACATACTAGCGGTCCGCCCCGGCTTCGCCCGTGGTACATATGAAAAATAGATGTTGGCCGATTCTCAGACTTACCCGATATGCACAGAAAATTTCATGGGAATCGGTCCACCCGTTTCGGAGGAGTATGCAGACTAACATTGTGACACGAGAATTTTATATATATGAAGAATAATAAATCTGTAGAAGGGTCAATTCTGTACATTGAAAATATTGAAAAAATAAATAGCAGGGGGTGTTACTGGATCGATACCAAACCCAAATATTATGTGATTAAAAAAATTTTTGTCTGTCTGTCTGTATGTTCAGGCATCACGTGAAAACTAACGGTTCGATTTCAATGAAACTTGTTATAATTATACCTTATTACCCTGGGCATAAAATGGGATACTTTTTATCCTGGAAAAATACGTAGAAAAAAAATAAACTTAAATTTTTTTTTCTTAATTTTTCCGCGCGGACGGAGTCGCGGGTGCAAGCTAGTAAATAAATATAGCTAAGAAAAACTAAAAAATCACGAGTGTAAAGGAGTCGGTTAGGTACATACAAACATGACCGTTACATACAAACATACAGGTGAAGTTAATAAACGAGCGTTAGAAAGGGCGTATCACGATATATTACTTGCTCTGTGATCACGATGGTTGAAACCACTGAACTGTAAGTCTTAAATCCTAAACCGACCGTTAAGTTTTTAAAATTGTGGTAGTTTTCCAATTACAGAGCATAATGCGACTCAGTGGCGCACAATGCCGAATTATGCTGATGCTTAATTGGAACGTGAATTAGTTTTCAAATGCACCAGCACTCGGAGCACCAGCAGGTTACGCTAAGTTCAGTGTTGACTGTTGAAAAAAAAATATTCATTTAGCAATAACCTCAATAATGTGTAAATAAAGTGGTATACATAAATAATTGGTTGAAAACTATTTACGGTTATTTTAAGTCAATGTTAGTACCTTCATCCATACTTATATTTATTTTTTTAACACAATTTGAATTAACTTTGATTATTTCGAAAAAACTACAATGAAACCAAAGCTTTAAAATTTTTTCCAACAATTAATAATATTACTAACGATAATATATAAACAAAACATTTCGATCAATGCCAACCTAAAGGGGAAAACACTTGTTAATTTTCTGTCACAGTTGGCATCGATTGCACGCATCAATTCACGCGCATTCAACGCGCATTACTTTTAAGAGTGCTCGATTGTGCGAAGCGTTGCTTTAGTTGAAACATTCAACGTTAAGCATTATGCTGCATAATGCGCTCTAGTGCTGTAATTGGAAAACGGGGTGTGTGTAGTTCGGTTCCACTTACAGTAATGAATGTGGTAGTATTTTAGTAAGTAATAGTAATCATTGTCTCTTGATTTAAATATCCACCATACCAGGGCCGGATCTACCCATGGGCTTTATGGGCTGCTGCAGCCCAGGGCCC